>CAKNYM010051477.1:45598-60749 GCA_932195095.1 Andricus curvator
ATAATTTCGATATCGATATCCCATCATTATTATGTTACTTGACCAGAATGTGCTTTTTAGTTGAAAAGTGAGTGAAAACCCAAACAAAAACTAAATAAAAGAAATCGTAAGTAGACATATTTTTCATTCATTATTTACCTTTGTATACTTTCTAATCTGTATAATGCGAATATTTCTAAATAATATAAGTCTCAGGACAGAGTTAAAAAATCATCTTTTGGGTTTAAATATTTTGCTGAAAATTCATTTTTTTAAAGATTCATCATTTTAGTTGAAAATTCATCTCTTTACTTGAAAATGTAACTATTTTGTTGAGAATCCTTTTTTTTTGGTCAAAAAATAATTTTTTTTATCTAATATTGCAACTATTTCATGTTTGGTTAATAATTGATATTTTTTATTAACAATTGACCTTTTCTGGTTGAAAATTCATGTATTTTGTGAAAAATTCGCATTTTTTTGGTTGAGAATTAATTTTTTTAACTAACAATGTAAATATTCCATTTTTGGTTGAAAATTGATCTTTTTGGTTGAAAATTCATGTATTTTGATAAAAATTCGTCTTTTTTGTTCGAAAATTAATCTTCTTGGTTGAAGATTCATCCTTTTAGATTAAAAAAGCATCTATTTGGTTCTAAATTAATCTGGTTCTGTTGAAAATTAACTGTTTTTTTTAATTCATATTTTTTATTTAAATTTAACTATTTGGTTAAAAATTAAACTATTTTCATGAGAATTTGACTTTTTGGTGGAAAATGAACTTTTTTGTTAAAAAATCATATTTTCGGGATGAAAATTCAACTTTTTTGTAGGTAATTCTTTCTTTTGGTTTTAAAATTCAACAATTTTGCTGAAATTTGATGTACTTTGTTGAAAATATGTGTTTTTTGCTAGAACATTGATCTTTTTGCTAGAAAATTCATCTTTTTGGTTGAAAATTTAACTTTTTTGTTAAAAATTTGTTTTTGTGTTGTTAAACATATATTTTTTATCTGAAAATTTCACTATTCTATTTTTGGTTAAAAATTCATGTATTTTGTTGAAAATGAAATATACATTTCAAATTAAAATCTTACGAATTTAAAGTGTTTCATATTGCATTCAATATCGTATTTACATTAATTTTATTTGAAAGAATTTTGTCCTGCATTATTACCCTATTTTCGTGAAAAATCACTTTTTGTCCTATGTTTTTATAGAGTTCTTGGGCTACATTACTTTTCGGGGGGGGGGGGTATTGTCTAAAATTGATAACGTAGTTTATGGACAGCCCCTTATATACAATACCCTTTTTTCATAAGAAAACAGTCATTACATTCCAATGGAATTACTTCCACGCAGTTACTGCTGCCTAACGCAGGAGACTTATTTAAAATATAGTTACTGTTTTTAAAAAACAAGGGTACAATTTCTTTCGATTGATTATCTTACAACCATTAAACCCAATTTATTTTGTTTAATTAGGCAAATAAACACTCGCAGAAATCAACCAAAGCTATGGAATTTAAAACCGAAGCAACAAATTCCGAAGGTTGTGTTGCAGAAGTTAACAAATTACAATGCAACACATAGCAACGCTATGTGTTATTCTAAGATATTTTTGTTTTTCTACAAACTTACTTTCTGTGGAAGGTTGGAAGAGAAGAATCAAGATACACAAATTTTATGAAACCACTTTGTTGCTTTAATACATTTTCTTTAATAATAATGTGTTTATACTCATTATAATTAATTATATTTTTAAAATAAAAAATATCGAAAATATCGATAATATCGATATTTTTTATCCGATATATCGATTTTTCCGATATTTAGTTTCCGATTTATCGATATTTAAAATATCGATATTTTTTTTTCGATATCCCATCACTAGGTTTTAATAATTTCACAAATATTACAAAAAATTTCCAAAATATTTCAAATATTTCGCCCATATTTCGAAAGATTGCAACGATTTCTTAGATTTCAAATATTTCGCAAATATTGCACAAAGATTTCATTTATTTGACAAAGATTTCAGATAGATTTAAAAAATTGAACAAAGGTTAAACAAAGATTTCAATAATTTCACGAGTATTATCAAATATTTCAAATATTTCGCAAAGATTTCTAAAGATTTTAATGATTTCCCAAAGATTTCACAATGATTTTAAATATTTCGCAAATATTTCAGATAGATTTCAAAGATTGCACAAAGATTTCAATGATTTCCAAAAGATTTCAAAATTTTCGCAAATATTTCACAAAGATTTCAAACGTTTCACAAAGACTTAAGCGATTTTTCAAACATTTCACAAAGATTTTATTAATTTCACAAATATTACAAAAAATTTCAAAAATATTTCAAATGTTTCGCAAATATTTCCAAATATTTCAACAATTTATCAAAGATTTCAAATATTTTGCAAAGATTTCATAAAGACTTCATTTATTTCACAAAGATTTCACAAATATTTCACAAAGATTTTACAAATTTTTCGGTAGATTTAAAAGATTTTACAAATATTTCATATATTTCGTAAATATTTCCAAAGATTTCAATGATTTCTCAAAGACTTCAAAGATTTCAAAAAGATTTCAAATATTTCGCAAAGAATTTGGATAGATGTAAAAGATTTCACAAATACTTCAATTCACAAGTATTTTGCCCCTCCTTGGTCGATTTCTGGGGGGGGGGGGGGCATCGCCCCCTGTGTCCCCTAGGCCTAGGGCTCCGCCACCCCGCGCCGTCTATGTAGCATTAAAATGTAGTAATTACAATAAAGGGTTGCAGTAACATGAAGATTTAAATATTGCCATAAATAGTTCGTATTTTGATTTTTGTCATATCATTCGGAAAATATCCATAAGAACAAAGTCTTTTTACAATTTCAAAAATTACTACTACCCCAAAAATTATTCAACATTTTTTATGTTTATCGGGCTGTGAACTATTTATATTTACTATAAATGTACCCTTTAAATTTGGACGAGTTTATAATCTACTTTTTTTAGATTTGACTATTGATTAAAAAAAAAGTAAAATATCTAAAACCTTTACTAAAGAATTTCAGTTTTCTAATTTTTGTTGAAAAGATAAAGTTCAGTGATTTAATAAAAGATATTGTTAATATTAGAGTTTATAGTATAGTTTTATTACATTTTATTAGCGTTTATTATGATCGCAATCGGTCCTCAAAATGTTAAGGTTATTAAAGTTCAATTAATAATCATAAATGGAAATAAATATTAAAATAGCTACATCAGCTTTCATAAAATTTTAATTCAATTTTAATCGGCTTTTAGTCATCTGTAACTTTTATTTAAATATACGATTTTATCTCATAAGGAATTAAAAGCAAAGAAATAAATTAATAAGTTAATTTGGGATTTTATATCGTAATAAGATGTTCTCAAAAGACATACACTAAGAAAAAATACATTGAAAGAAATGGTTTTTAGCTTTAATGCCAATTTTTCTTTAATTTCAAATAATATTTTTGAAAGTTATTTTTCGTTAAATGAAAAAAATTATTTTAAAGAAAAGTTTTCTTTAATTTGAAATAAATATTTTTCTGTGATTCTGGAATTCTGAGTTTTTCTTATGTTTTCCATTTTTATAATCATTAAATTTTGAGCATCTTTATGATACTCATCTATTTTGAAGATTATTTAATTTCTTGATGTGTATAATTTATATTAATGTAATTTTAAATGATTATTTTAATAGTTAAATTTGTAAGATTTGCAATTGAAAATTCTTCATTTTCAAAGATGTACAAATAAAAATTCTTAAATTTTGATGATTTTGAAGAGCAACCGTTTTCAATCCTAAATCTTCTCAATTGATGAAATTGCAAATATAAATCTTCAAAATTTACAATTTATCAAACAAAATTTACAATTCAAAGTTATAAAGTTTTGCAGAGTTGCATTTAAAAATTCTTGAATTTTGAAAATATAGAGTTGAAAATTATTCAATTTTCAAATTTTCTTATAAATTGTTTATTTATGTAGATTTATATTTGAAAACTGTTCAATATGTGAGAATATGTGGTTCAATTTTCAAGATTTACAATGGAAATTTCATCCATTTTTTAATGTGTATACTTTAGAATGATGTTTCAAAAAATATTTGTTTCTTTTAATAGTTCAAGATTGAAGATTTTTACATTTCAAAACTCTTCAATTCTAAAGACGTATAAATAAAAATTCTTAAATTTGGATGAATTTGAAGATCAAAAATAAAGAGATTTTAATTCTATATCTTTCAAATTGAAGAAATTTTGAATGTAAATCATCAAAATTACAGAATTTTTAATTGTGAATTGCACAATTAAAAATTCTGCAATTTTGAACAATAAATATAACAGCGCTGATTCATTTTTTGGAAATTAATATAAGTTTTTACATATGTAACATATGTTTCTGATCTATATTAGAGACATAATAAATAGTACGTTAGTACATAGATAGCTTCTTTCATCAGTTTTCTCGTCTACTTTGCGCATGAATATCAAGCCTATCTACATTTTTGCATATAAACTATTAATATTCTTAGTTTTGTTTCGCACCAATGAATAGAACAGGTCCGAATTAGCTAAGAGCGACAGTTTTTTCAAAAACAATCATATATTTGAACACAGAAAAAACTGGAGGTAAGAAACGTTGCAGGTAATCGGTGAAGCAGGGTAACAGCCATCAAGGTAACTCAGAATAGGGTAAACTGACCGTGGCGACTCGCAGATATTTCCGGCGGACTTCGGAGATTACATGCTGTATGTGCTACCTCTAGAGTCTAGTGGATTCCGCTGGAGAAATCTGCGACTCGCCACGGTGAGTTTACCATAGACTAAGTTACCCCCATGGCTATTACCCTGTTTCATCAATTACCTGCAACGTTTCTGACCCCCGCAGTTCTTTTTTGTGAAGATTCAGATCAGTAAAGATGATAACACGTTTCCTTCAATATCTCCGTTCGACTTCAAATTTAGATAAAGCCTTTATTCAAAAGTACGAGAGTATAGAGGGTTGAACGTGAATGAATTTAAATGGATATTTAATTAAGTCGCCTTAGTCACTCACTGTATTGTTTCAGCCAACTTCGGCACACATTTCGAATGACTAACTACTTTCCGAGGCCGTCACCCTATTATGTTAGCTATGGAACAGTGCATAAGACACCTATTTGTTTTGCACTACCCGTTATGCAATTATCTTCTTGCGGCATGAAAGATAACGTTTGTATAATCTATAATGCATGCAATAGCATAACCAATCAACTTGGTCGTACCTGCTTACTTACATTCCCTGTTGAAAGTTTCGCGACGTCGCTTTTCCTTTTCTTACCTGGGGAATGAAAAAACGCAACTGCTTTACGACACGTGTCAAGTCTCGCAACTTTTTCTAGAATAGGCGAGTGTGCTTAGGAATTCTTAAATTAACGCCTACCGCCATAGAGGAAGTGAGCAATTCTTGTTCACTTCTTGTGGGTTGTTACGCCCCATGGTATTCATGCAAATTTTATGTATCAAAAATTTATCTACTGGAAAATTATATTATATTTTCTTATGATAATATAGCGCCTTTTTCGCTTTTTTACTGAACGCTCAATTCGCGTTTTATACCTAATACTAAAAGTTAGGAAATTTGATTTAAAAGTCTCAGGACTGGCAATTTTTTTAAATATTCTATATACCGCAGTGTTATAAATTAAACAATTTGAAACAGGTTTAGAATCGTACAATTGCAATTTCAGGGTGGCCGCTGGACCGGGAAACCGGGCAATTACTAGGAATTTGTTGAGACCGTAAAAAACTGACAAATGACTATTAATTTGCCAAAACATTATCTGACAATGGCGACATGTTTATGGACTTTATCCAAAAGAAATTTTCTATGGATTGAAATGTTTATTTATTAAATTTTCATGTAAAAGTATGTAAATACAACATTCTTAACATGCTTTTAATACGAAATTCTTTTTTTTTTCTTGAATTTTTAACAGCTAAAAAATGAAGACTGCCGCATGTGAGATATGTCCCCGAAAATTGATCTTTTCTATTTCAAAATTCAACAATTTGGATGAAAATTTTTTTTTTAATTGAAAATTTAACTAACTCGTTGAAAATTCACGTATTTTTTAAAAAATTGATTTTTTTTTGTTTGGTGGAAAATTATCTTTTTCTTTGAAAGTTAATCTTCTTGTTTAAAAATTTTTCTTTTCGGTTAAGAATTCAAGTATTCCAGTTAAATATTTATTATTTTAGATCAAAATTCATATTTTAGGTTGAAAATAAAATTATTTGGTTGAAAGTTGAACTCCTTTGTTAAAAATTATTATTTTTTTGGTTGAAGATTCATCGTTTTAAGTAACAAGTCATTTCTTTGGATGAAAAATGAGCTGTTTGATTGAAAACTTGCTTTTTATTTGGATGTTTTTTGGTTGAAACAAATTTTTTTTAAACTGAAAATGTAACTATTATTCCAGTTGAATATCCCGTAATTTTGGTTAAAAATTCATCTCCTTGATTCATTCATTTTTTTTCTAAAAATTTAATCATTCAATTTTTTGTTGAAAAATTATCTTTTTTAGTTAAAAATTCGTCTTTTTGTTAGAAATTAAACATCTTGGTTGAAAATTAATCTTTTTGGACAAAAATTCAATTATTCTAGTTAAAGATTCATCATTTCAGTTAAAAATGTACCTTTCTGGTTTAAAAATCAACTATTCCAGTTAAATATTCACAATTTTATTTGAAAATTCATCACTTTGTTTGAAAATGTAACTATTTTTTTGAAAGTTGTTTTTTTTTTGTTGAAAGTAATTTTTTTTATGAAAATTTAACCCATGCCAACTGAAAATTCCATGGTTATAGTTGTAAATTCATCTGTTTGGTTAAATATTAATTTTTTAAACTTGAAATTTAATTATTTAAGTTTTGGTTCACAATTTATCTTTTTTAGTAAAAATTAGGTTTTTTGTTTGAAAATTCAACTATTTCAATTGAAGATTTATTATTTTTTTAATTTTGAAAAATTGTATTTTTGTGTGGAAAATTAATCTTTTGATTTGAAAATTAATCTTCTTGCTGAAAAATTCCTCTTTTTGGTTGAAAATTTAAGTGTTCCAGTTAAATATGCATAATTTTAGTTGAAAATTCATCTTTTTTGTTTAAAATTTAACTTTTCCAGTTGAAGATTCATAATGTTATTTGAGAATTCGTCACTTTGGTTGAAAATTGAACTATTTTGTTAAAAATCTGTTTTTTGTTGTTGTTGTTAAAGGATGTTTAGAATGAACGGCATGAATTAGAATAAATGTTTGCTTTTTGCGGCAAATATGAGTACGTTTACTTTTAGTTGACCGGGAAAATTGAAAAAAATGACCGGGAAAAACCGGGAAATGACCGGGAATTTGAAATCGTCCGCCGAATTGCCACCCTGATTCATAATTAAACGCTTTTACTCAATTTCAAATTCCATTCAAAAATTGTTTCAGTCTAAATTTTGCATTTTTAAACCATATTCAATTAAATTTTTTTTAATATATAGAAATATTTGATTATTCATTTAAAATGAAAAATTATAAATCAATCTATAAAAACTGTTCAAATTGAAACTGAATAGTTTAATAAACTAATAAATAAGTCACACAAGATGATGACACAATTCCATGGTGAGCCATTTACAATCTACATTGTACTGGGTCATTTATGGTTAGATGAACTACAAGTTTTGGTTAAATCAGCCAAACTCATAGACCAGCAAAAATACTTATTTGAATTAACTAAAATATTCTCTTGTGTCCAGCAAAATATTTGTTTGGATTAACCAAAAGGTTTACTTGGACCAACCAAAATATTTGCTTGTATCAAACAAAAGATATGGTATAATCAACCATATTATACTAACCAAAATATTTTCTTTGGTCAACCAAATATTTTATTGTCCATATAACCATATTCTAGGGTTGATTCAAACAAAATTTTGTTCATTCAGCCAAATCTTTTTCTGAGTGTACCCAATGGCGGATACATAAAATACACATATTAACTTACTTTTACCTATATCATATATCTTTTAAAATAAACAAAGTTTCCAGAAACAGAATCGACAAGAACCTTAAAAGTAAACTACTTTAAAGAATGTTTAAAAATATTTCATGACTTGAAACACATATATAATTTGAGATACTTCAGGACATATGATTCCTGGTGCATACTTTTTTTTGTCTGAGTTCGGTCCCCCCATAGTTAGAGTACCTCGAAAGGTATTCGCCGGCTATTGTTAGCTTTTTAAGTCCACAGTGAAACGGCAAGACTTTTGCATCTCCTTCAAAGGCTATGAAAGCTGTAATAGTCCAATTTCTTGCGCGCCGAAAGCAGCAGTATACGCCTCTGCCTTTTAACTAGTAGTCACTTGGACATAAGATCTTGTCGGGTGCTCGTAAACCACAGGTTTACTACACTTAGCATGCAGTATTTAACCCTGAATTTATATCCCGTCAGAGCTCATTTATATTGCGCATCGTTGTACTTTATAGCGTACAGCACAAAGATTCAGTAATACGCGCAATTAGATAGTAATTAGTCGTACCTAGGGACTGTGCATACTACCTGCGAGCTCTTATATTATGTCGTATTTTGCACCTAATACCATCGAGGCATTTTCCCTGCCCCTCACTTTCGACACTTATTCAGTATATGCTTACGACATTGAGACAATGTGTTGTTAACCTATTTTCTCATTTTCCTACGCACCCTTCTTTACCCATAAAATATTATTTATTCCTTTCGTGAACAATAATTGCGTGGTAGGCTTGCTGAAGGAGGTGGTGTTATTATTCTACGAATGATGAATTAATATTAAAGGCTTCAGATTATACGGTTTTATTATCAAATATAAAGGGGATAAAGTGGCCTGATGGTAAAGTGCGCAGAGTATATTTGAGCATAAAATCCAGTGGTGTGCTTGAGTCGAATTGAACCGATTATAATCCGATTCGACTGAGCTGAGAATTGAGTCGAAAAAATGCGAACCCACTCAGCGCATGAGTCATGAGTTGAATTTTCCGAACCGACTCAAGCTGTGATTGAATCGGCTCAGCACGTGAGTCATGACTCGAATTTTTTGAACTATCTCAAGCTGTGATCGAATCAAAAAATTCTGAATCTACTGAGCGAATGAGTCATGACTCGAATTTTTCGAACTGACTCAAGCTGTGATCGAATCGAAAAATTCTGAATCTACTCAGCGCATGAGTCATGAGTCGAACATTCCGAACCGACTCTAGCTGTCATCGAATCGATAAAGTCTGAATCGACTCAGCGTGCAAGTAATCAGTCGAATTTTCTGAACCGACTCAAGCTGTGATCGAACCATCTCAGCGTGCGATTTCATTTCTAAGCCGACTCAGCTGTGAGCGAATCGAAAAAATCTGAACCGACTCAGCGCGGGAGTCATGAATCGAATTTTCTGAATCGACTCAAGCTGTGATTGAATCGGCTCAGCTCGTGAGTCATGACTCGAATTTTCCGAATTGACTCAATCTGTGATCGAATCGAAAAATTCTGAATCTACTCAGCGCATGAGTCATGAGTCGAATATTCCGAACGGACTCTAGCTGTCATCGAATCGATAAAATCTGAATCGACTCAGCGTGTGAGTAATCAGTCAAATTTTCCGAAACGACTCAAGCTGTGATCGAACTATCTCAGCGTGTGATGTCATTTCTAAGCCGACTCAGCTGTGAGCGAATCGAAAAAATCTGAAGCGACTCAGCGCGGGAGTCATGAATCGAATTTTCCGAACCGACTCAAGCTGTGATCAAATCGGCTCAGCACGTGAGTCATGACTCGAATTTTTTGAACTAACTCAAGCTGTGATCGAATCAAAAAATTCTTAATCTACTCAGCGAATGAGTCATGAGTCGAATATTCCAAGTTGACTCAGCCGTGATCTAATCGAAAAAATGTGTGCCGACTCAGCGCGGGAGTCATGAATCGAATTTTCCGAACCTACTCAAGCTGTGATCGATTCGACGCAGAGCGTGAGCCATTAGTCGAATTTTCCGAACCGACTCTAGCAGTGATCGAATTGATAGAATCCAAATTGACTCAGCGTGTGAGCCATGTGTCAAATTTTCCAGACCGGCTCAGCTATTATCAAATAACTATGGTCAGAAAAATAATTCTAGTTGAAAACTTGTAATTTTAACTAATGAGTTTACGTCAACGTGTCGATCCAAGAGACAGACTTATTTATTATTTGCGTTATACGTCGATTCAATAAAATTTGACTTAATATAATCTGCTGGATCGGCTCGCATTTTTTCTATTCGACCACAGCTTGAGTCGGTTCGGAAAATTCGCACGCGGTGAGTTCACACGTTCGAGGGTTCGAATGCCGACGTGGAAGCAAGAAAAACGCATTCGTTGAAATATCGCCTTCTTCCTTGGATTTTTAGGTACTGTTATTCAGTAAGATACAAACATAATAACATGATTAAATTTCATAAAGGCAATTTCGAGCAATAAAAAATGTGAAACTTCTTCAAAATATTTATCGACCAAATTAAAATTGTCTACCCTTCTTAAAGTTACTGTGACGCTCTAAAATTGGAATTAAGGTAGTCACTAACACTGGATATGAAATTCACTCCCGTATCCCGCATGTAGAGTCTAGACTCTATAATGATATTTATGGTGACAGCGGTGGGTTTCTGTCGACTAATTCTTCTAATTGATATTGCGTGGAAAGGAAACATATTTCATACTTACTTTACCCATTATTCATAAACTAATGTTCCCTCTCAAAGTCTCAAAGATACTTAGTTATGATAATGAAATTCGTATCAAAAAATGAAATCTCTATCATCTTAGTTTCGAATTACCTGATTGAGGGAAGCTGCGATGATGATTGTGTGGACTGGAGGAGTTTGTTCAAGTCCTCTCTCATCGGTTTGCATAAAGATTGAAGAAATATATACTCGCATGGGAATGTTTTTTTCGATGACGAAAATTACACGAAGATGACGTTATTAAAATTTGTTCATCACTCGAAGGAATGCTGTTTCCATAAAGACACTTTATTAACATACAGATTACGGACAGATATGTCTAATTAACTTATCGTCTTAACGTGTTTCGGAAAGGCAAGTTAGCCAAGAGAGCATTACCACGAACCTTAAAGTGATTAATTACCTCTCAGAACTCCCCCTTCATTTAGTACAGGACTCAAAGATGAGGCTGTGGTCTTCATCTCTTAATGATTATTTCAATTACATTGTAGTCAGGACTCCTCTTTATGAGTGACTGATATTTCAATTTCATATAGTTTTTTTATGAAGTTTTGATCCTAATGTCTTTTAAAATCGAATTTATTTTGAATGTGCTTCTTAATATTTAAACATAAGGGACTATAAATGTTAGTGTTGGACAATTATTATGTTGGAAAGAGCTAACTATCGACGCACAAATTAAAGTTCTGTTATTCGGACAAGTAAATGGAATTTTAATCGTATAAATAAAATAAATGTGTAAATTTGATTCAGTCGGAAACTCTTAATTTAAATCAATGAGAAATTGTTGATCGAATCAAATCTGAGATCAAATCAGTCAGGATTACACTGATTGTTTATAAATGAAATATCACAGTTTTTTTTCAGCTAAATTTTTTCTTACTATCACTTCTTACCAATTTAGTAAAAATGATTGAATTTTAATAAACGATGAATTATGTGTTCGGGGAAACATTCTTTATAACTCTACTGTTGCCAATTTTGCAAGTAAATTTTTCTATGGCTATAGGGAAAATTGAATTACGAAACTACCACTGGTTTTCAAATGTTTAAATTTCAAGCCTATCATTTGAAATTGGGAATGCTCTGGAATTACAATTACTTAGCTGTTAATGTCTCAAATTTGAAATTATTTTATTTTGAAAATTTTAATTTGAAATGTTACAATTGTTAACAAAAATTTGGATTCGTTTCTTTCACCTATTTTTGATAAACTGTTTTCTTCTTTGTTTCAGGTAAGTGTTCCTTATCGCTGTTTTTACCAATCTAATACTTCACAATAAGCATAATGGTAAGAAAGAATATGTTTAGTATTTTAAATATTTTATTTTTCCCAATTTAGAAATTTCAGTTTTTCTTCACTTTTTTTTTAAATTTTACAATGTTTCATCTACCATTTTCGAATGGTAGATCTTGTAGACATTCTTTTTTAAAACTATCTACAACGGTTCTTGAAAAAATCTCGAAAAAACTAAAAAAAAAATGGAAAAAATATAGGAAAAATGGAATGTGCTTTATTTTAGTTAATATTTAGTCTTTTACTATGAACTAGGGTTCTGTTTGTTTATTTTTTCATGTCAAACAATAATGTGAAATGAAATTTGAATTTGGATAATCCTTTCTTGAGATATCATGACAAATCTGCATCCGCTTTTCTATATGGGTAAAACACTCAAAATTACGTACCCTAGGGTTTTTTTGCCCATCCAATATAGTGAATCGTATATCAAAAATTTTTAACACCGGTAAACACAGTGTGATAACAAAAAATTTCCAATTCTGGGGTTTTTTTGGGTCGCCCAGAACGAATTTCAAGTCAGCCTTTTAAAATTCCAGATAGTTGAGGCAATATTATAAAAATAAAAATAAATTCTTTACGTTTGGTCTGCCATATCGGCTCAGACATTTGGAATATTTGAAGTCTGACTTCAGATTTTTCATCATATCCCAAGAACGGATTATTAGGGGTTATTAAAAAAATACGTGATACATGTTTCAGAACTTTTACCCCCCCCCCCCCCCCCCGTGATACGCGTTCCATCGAATGCATCACATATTTTTTTAATGACCCCTTATCGAAATTTAAGTTTCTTCTCAAATTATTGTTTGGCATGGAAAAATGAACAAACATGACCCTAGTTCGTGTTAAAAGACTAAATATTAACTAAAACAGAGAAAATTCCATTTTGCCTGATGTTTTAAATAGTTTTCTATATTATTTTAGCATCCGTTGTAGATACTGTAAAAAAGAGATGATATTTGAAGTATGCATTAAAAATCGCATCGAAATGTCCTCAAAAATGTCTAAATCATTTTCGTTTTGACCCCTAAAAAATGGTTAAATACTTTTTTATTAAAAAATTGTGGTAAAAATATCTATTAAACGACGAATAATGGCCAAAATTAAAGGACGGATTCGTATTCAGCATCAAAAACTACTTCAGAAATGATATGTCGGATTCAACGCGAACATAAGTCTCTTTTGTCAACCAACAGTGTTATTTATGGGTGAGAATTTTTGATAATAAATTTTTACTCTTAGCTAACGCATTTTTTGAAGTTAGCTGTTCGTTAGCCGTATATTTTTCTATTGAAAATAATACATGTTCTCTCTGCCGTATACCAAAGTTTCTTTCATGCACTATTAGTGCGTAGTTTCTGATAAAATATATAGATCTACGCTTTAAAAAAATTGTGGTTTGAGAGGAGCCAGCATCCCTTCCTAAAAATGCATTCAGGGGTTCAATTCAGGTCAATGGTCTGATTCAACTGGCACAAAGATTGTTGGGTTGACTGAAGGGAGGGATGATTTGATATTGAAATGACGGGTCATCACAAATCACTCGAATGATAGGGGCCCGATACGGGAATGTTTATGATGCCCCTTTCTTGGTCTCTTCTTTCTCTGATTTGAAAAGCACAGAGCTTTATGACCAGCCAGCAAGACATTTCACTTATTTTGCTTTCACAACGCGTGTGATCTTATTCCGGTTATTTCATAAGAGAGAAGAGATCCGACAGGAGGAGGGTCAGATGCCACGGGTGCTGTGCACAAAGGCAACACGATCCTTTCGTTGAGGATCCTGCAATGTAATCCTGTCGTGATCCTGAGTGGGAAGATCCTCGTGGTGGCATCTTAAGCTCACGTTCGAGCACGCTTTTTTTTTTATTTTTTTTTATTTCACTTTTCACTCCTGACAACCGATTCTTTTTATTACTTTCGCTGTCCGCACTATTCGAATGCACGCATAATGCTCGCATAATATAGGTGCATAATTCAATTGTTATTTTTATTGTGATTGTTGAAAGGGAAAGTAGGGTGAAAATATTGTCGATGTTTTTCTAAGTTATTAAGTAAATATGTTATTCTGGATATTTATTACTGTATTCTTTACTACAGGTATTCTGCCAGTGCGCTTCAACCAATGATAGGTATATGATGAAAATTTTAACAAAATCTGGATAGGGTACTTTATTTGTATATGCATTTTCGGCTTCAATAAATGAAAGTATGAAAATCTCAGCTGATCCTGTTCCCGAAATGTCATCATGTCAAACTTTCAGTTCTTTAATTATATTAAATACGGTTACCATGCACGTAAAAGGATCAATATTCGGTTTAAACTGACACATATCAGCATCTTTTATTATTATTATTATACCATTAAGCCATTTCACTTTCGGGGTAGGCGTTACTTGCTCGGTTGGAAATTTAAAAATAGCTTAAGCACTATCTACTGATAGCTGAAAAAAAACTATATCTTAGTAAAATGTTTAAATTAGTTTAAAAACTTCTTTCTTTACGTTTTTAATCAAAATAGTATTCGTTGTCAAGAAGATTTTGATAGTTAGCGTTTATATCAATTTTTTTTTTTTTTTAAACGATCATATATCATATTTATGGTTGTACAGACAAAAGAGATTCCATATAAATGCACGAGAAAACTATCGAAATCTCCTTTACAACAATTGCTCGCTACAACTATCTTTTCACCTTTAAACATATTTTCAAACTTCTTCGCTGATTGACTACAGTAACACATCTGCCATTTCAGTAATCGCATTTTCAAAACATTTCAAGAGATTTCGAAAATTTTGAAAGAGTTTTATAGGGTTTCAAAACACTTAGAGTATTATAAAAAATTCCAGGGAATTTAAAAGAATTACAAAGATTCTGAGAGATTTTAAGAGATGTCAAGAAGTTTCATTTGTTTCCAGATGAGTTCAAAGTTTTTAAAATTTTTGTAGAAATTTCAAGAGCTACTACCATCTGCCATCTCAGTAATCGCATTTTCAAAAAATTTCAAGAGATTTCGAAAATTTAGAAAGAGTTTTATAGGGTTTCAAAACTCTTAGAGTATTATAAAAAAT
>CAKNYM010051477.1:60759-78467 GCA_932195095.1 Andricus curvator
TTTTATAGGGTTTCAAAACTCTTAGAGTATTATAAAAAATTCCAGGGGATTTCAAAGATTTTGAGGGATTTTAAGAGATGTCAAGAAGTTTCATTTGTTTTCAGAGGAGTTCAAAGTTTTTTAAATAATTGTAGAAATTTCAAGCGATACTCAAAGGATTTAAAAGATTTTAGGATATTTTACAAGATTCCCAGAAATTTCAAGGAATTTTAAAAGGGTGTCAAAGATATCAAGGGATTTCTAAGATTTGAAAGGATTTTAGGGAATAAATGAAGTGGAATACAATTTTAAGTGATTCGTACGTATTTCGTGGGATTTTATGGGGTTTCAGAGGATTCAGAAGATTTAATCATTTTTAAAGGAATTTTAAAAGATATTAAAGATTTCAAGATGTTGTACAGGGTTTAAAAAGATTTCCATGGAATTTACATGATTTAAGGGATTTAAAAAATGTCAACAGCTTTTAAAGAACATAGTGTATTTAAAAATATTCCATAGGATTATGAAGAGTTTCTATAGATTTAAAGGGATTTAAAAAAATTGAAGAGTTTTCCAGCGATTTGAGAGGATTTCAACAGAAAGCAAGGGTTTTTAATAGATTTCAGTAGATTTTAACGGATTTTACTCGATTTCCATGGGATCAATCGAGAATAGCAATATTTAAGGGACATTATTAATTTTTAAGGATTTAAAAGGAGTTCAACAGAATTCTAGATTTGTTAATAGATTTCGGTAGATTTCAACGGATTTTAATATTTCAAGGATTTTAAGAGTTTTCAAGACGTTTCATCTGATTCCAGAGGAGCTCAAAGTTTTTGAAAATTTTGTAGAAATTTTAAGAGGTATTATCAATTTCAAGATAATTAACGGGATATCAAAGTATTTCAAGAGATTTGTAGGGATTTTACCAGACATACTTGATTTTATAAGAGCTTCAAAAACTTTAGAGATTGAAAAAATATCAATGGATTTCAAAGTATTTGAAAGATTTTAGGGTATTCCCAGAAATTTCAAGGAATTTTAAAAGAATGACAAAGACATCAAAGGATTTCTAAGATTTCAAAGGACTTTATGGGGTTTTAGAGGATTCAGAAGATTCAAACATTTTTAAAGGAATTTCAAAAGTTATTAAAGATTCCAAGATGTTGTACGGGATTTAAAAAGATTTCCATGGAATTCACAAGATTTAAGGTATTGAAAAAATGTCAAAAGCTTTTAAAGAACATAGTGTATGTATAAAAATATTCTATAAGATTATAAAGAATTTCTATAGATTTCAAGGGTTTTAATTAGATTTCAGTAGATTTCAACGGATTTTACTCGATTTTCATGGGATTAATAGGAATTTGACAAGATTTAAGGGATTTTTATTAATTTTTAAGGATTTCAAGGGATTTAAGAAAGTATCAAATATTTCAAGGAATTTCAAGGAGCTTTTATCCGCTTTTTATGATGCATACAGGATTTCACTGAATTTTTGTGGTATTACTAGAGATTACACAAGTTCTAAGGAATTTTCTGAATTTCAAGGAATTTCAAAAGATTTTAGAGTTCAGGGTATTTTAAACGATTCCAAGGAATTTTACGAGATTTCCAAATCGTTAAGGGGTTTCGAAGAATTTCGTAGGATTTCAGAAAATTATAAATAATTTTAAAAAGTTATTCAGGATACCAATGATATTAAAAATATATCAAGGGATTTTAAAGCATTTGTAAAGAACTTTAGGGAATAAATTAAATTTCAAGTGTTTCTGGGGATTTATAAGTATTTCAGGGATTTCAGAGATTCCAAGGAATATCAAGGGATTTCACTAGATTTAAGGGTTTGATAGGACTTCAAAATAAATGGTAAGATTTTAAGGGATTTCAAAGATTTCAAGGTATTTAAAAAGACTGATGAGTTCTTCAGGAATTTCAGAGGATCTTAACAGCGTCAAAGATTCACTTTCAAAGCTGTTGGGGTATTTTAATATTTAATTTTTACAGAATTGCACGCCGTTATTTTGCTACTATTTTTCAAAATCTATGCCACTATTTTTGATCTCTGAAGTGAGCCCGAGCTCTGTATGTGTAATTTTGATTAAATAATGAATAATGATCATTTTACATGAATAATCACCGTATTAAATATAATTAAAAACCTGTCAATATGATTGGAGATATCTTGGGAACATGGTCAGCTGCGATTTTCATGCTTTCATTTTTTGAAACATAAAATATATACAAATCAAGTACCGTAGTCAGATTTTTTTGAAATTTTAATCAAACTAGTCATAGGTCTATCAATAGTTCAAGCGCATTGAGTGGATGGATATTCGAAAGTAGAGCAAAAAAAATTGGAATATTTTAATTGATGATTGAGAGAAAATTATTTTGTAAATATTTATTTACATTGGGTTTGTATGCAGGATGATTGAATTTTCATGACATGAAATTTTGATTGAATAGCTACTCAGTATTCATACTCGAGCGGAAATTCTATAGATGGATCGACCAAAGCGTATTTCTCGGTGCAGCAGAAGACGTTTGAGTCCTTCAGTAAATAAACTACTACGTAAACAGGCTTGAACAAATAAGCTGCCATAGGCTAAGTCGAGGGCTAAGTGTAAGGTAGGGCTGCAAGATCGTGGACGTTGACCAACCAGACTACATTCCAAAAAATATTCTAAAAATATTCTCAAATAGTTAAAGACCGGTTTACAGAAAAATTGGATCATTCTAATCAATTATTCCTTGAAAAATTTCGAGTATTTGCAACCTATTCTTGAAGTTTAATACGAATTTTTAAACTCTTATTGAGAGTAACAACCTTGTTGGCTATTTATAACGAAAAAAAAAAAACAGTTTGTCTAAGACTGACTATTTTTAAACAAATTTTACTCGAAGTAATTGTTGAAAAAATGCTAGTTTGATGAATAGAAATACAGTCACAAAAGAATTATTTTTATTACAGTCAGCATGACTGTGGGTGAAGGAAAACCTAGAAATCAGGGAAAAGTCAGGGATTTTGAAAAAAACTTTTAAACTCGGGATTTCTATAAGGGACACTTTAAATAACTGTCGAGCACAATACATTTGAAAATGAATAATTTTAAATTGTTTTATTACGTGTATAAAAGATTCTATGTTAAAAATGTTACAAGATTAAAATTTTGGCTTTTGAATATTAATGGTCAGGGACAATGAAATGTTGGTCAGGGAATCCTGATATAATATTCTAGTTAATAATTTATTTGGCTTATATTTATTTTTCTCTTTATTTTTTACAGTTTTTTCCACCTGACGATTACATTTTTAGTTAAAAATTGCATTATTTGGTTGAAAATTCAACTATTTTTTTGTTGGTTTGAAATTCGTCTTTTCAGTTTGAAAATCTATTTCTTTTGGTAGAAATTTAATCTTTTTTGGTCAAGCATGGAACTATTTGGTAAAAAATTAATCCTCTTTGCTTGAGCATTCAATTATTTTGTTTAGAAACTCGTCTTTTTTGGTTGAATTCAACTCATTTTTCTTTAAAAAAAAATATTTTTTGGTTGAAATACGTATCTACTATTACATTATTCGTTGAGAATTCATCTTTTTTGCTTGAAAATTCTTTTTGACTGAATCAATTTTAAAAATTCATCTTCTTGGTTGAACGTTTAAGTACTTTGTTGAAAACTTGTTTTTTTTTTAAATTAATTTTCTGAACTGAAAATGTAACTATTTAATTTTAGGATGAAAATTGACTTTTTGAAATTAAACATTCAAATATTTTGGTAAAAGTTGATTCACTTCGTTTAAAATTATTTTTTTCAACTTAGAATGTAACTTTGCTATTTTTGGTTGATAATTCGTTTATTTGGTTGAAAAATTCACATTTGTGGGTAGAAAATTCTAGTATTTGTTTAAAAATTCAACTATATTCTTGAAAATTGAATTATTTTGTTGCAAATTCAAGTATTTGGTTAAAAAGTCATCTTTTTTGGTTGATTGAAATATTTTTTTGAGAATTCGTCTTTTTGGTTTCAAAATTCAACTATTTCGGTAGAAAATGACTTTTTTTGTTGAAAGTTTAAGTGTCTTCTAAAAAATTTAATTATTTTTTTGAAAATGCAACTTTTTTTGGTAAAGTTTAATATTTTTGGTTTGAAAATCCAATCATTTGGTTGTAAATTCATCTTTTTAGGTTGAAAGTTCACCAGTATGGTTAGAAATTCAACTATATTGTTGAAAATGAGTCTTTTATTATTAAAATTTGAATTACATTATTAAAAATTAATTTTTTTAGTTGCAGATTTATTTTTTCATTTAAAAATTCATCTCTTTGGTTGAAAATTCGTCTTTGTAGGTTGAAAATTCACCAATTTGGTTAAAAATTAAACTATATTGTTGAAAACGTGTCTTTTTTGTTTAAAAGTTAAAATACTTTGTTAAAAATTCTTTTTTTTTTTGGTTGCAGATTCACCGTTTTATTGGAAAATTCAACTCTTTGTTTAGAAATTTGACTATTCTGTTGAAAATTGTCTTTTTTTTATTAAAAAATAATTTTTTACTGACAGTTAACTTCCCCAGTTTCATTAAAAAATTTATCTTTTATTTATTGAAAATTAATGTATTTTGTTGAAAATTCGCCTTTTTGGTTGAGAATTCACCTTTTAGGTTGAAAATTTAATTATTTGGTTAAAAATTTAATTATTTTCTGAAAAATGTAATTATTTTGCTGAAAATTCAAGTATTTGGTTAAAATGTCATCTTTTTTTGGTTCAAGATTGAAATGTTTTTTTGAACATTCGTCTTTTTGGGTTGAAAATTCAACTATTTCGGTAGCAAATGACCTTTTTTGTCGAAAATTTAACTGTTTTCTAAAAAATGAAATTATTTTGTTGAAAATGCAATTTTTTTGGCTGAAGCCTAATCTTTTTTGTTTAAAAAGTGAACCATTTGGTTGTAAATTCATTTTTATAGGTTGAAAATTCACCAATCAGGTTAAAAATTTAAATATTTTCTTGAAAATTGGTATTTTTTAGATAAAAGTTAAACTAATTTTTAAAAAAAGATTTTTTTTGCAGATTCATAATTTTTTTTGAAAATGTATGTCTTTGGTTGAAAATTGGACTATTTTGTTCAAAATTCGTTTTTTTTTAATTGAAAAATAATTGTTTTACTGACAGTTTAACTTTTCCATTTTTGATTAAAATTTTTTCTTTTTTAGTTGAAAATTCAATTATTTGTTTGAAAACTCGTGTATTTTGTTAACAATTCGTCTTTTTTGGTAGAAAACTAATCTTCTTGGTTGAAAATTCGCCTTTTTGTTAAGAATTCACCTTTTTAGGTTGAAAATTCAATTATTTGGTTAATATTTAATTATTTCGTGAAAAATGTAATTATTTTGCTGAAAATTCAAGTATTTGGTTAAAATGTAATCTTTTTTTGGTTGAAGATTGAAATGTTTTTTTGAACATTCGTCCTTTTAAGTTGAAAATTCAACTATTTCGGCAGCAAATGACGGTTTTTGTCGAAAATGTAACTGTCTTCTAAAAAATGCAATTATTTGGTTGAAAATGCAATTTTGTTTGTCTGAAGCTTAATCTTTTTTGTTTGAAAAGTGAACCATTTGGTTGTAAATTCATTTTTCTAGGTTGAAAATTCACAAATCAGGTTAAAAATTCAAATATTTTCTTGAAAATTGGTATTTTTTAGATAAAAGTTGAACTACTTTAAACAACGATTTGATTGCAGATTCATCATTTTATTTGAAAATGTATCTCTTTGATTGAAAATTTGACTATTCTGTTGAAAATTCGTTCTTTTTTAAATTGAAAAATAATTGTTTTACTGACAGTTTAAATTTTCCATTTTTGATTAAAATTTTTTCTTTTCTAGTTGAAAATTCAATTATTTGTTTGAAAACTAATGTATTTTGTTGAAAATTCGTCTATTTTGACAGAAAATTAATCCTGTTGGTTGAAAATTCGTCTTTTTCTTAAGAATTTACGTTTGTAGGTTGAAAATTCAACTATTTTGTTAAAATTCATCTTTGTAGGTTTTAAAATTTAACAATCGGTGAAAAATGTGACTATTGTGTTGAAAATTAAATTATTTTTTTAAAAAGTCATCTTTTTTTATTGTTGATTTTTTTCTTTAAATAAATAAATTTGAAATGTTGTATTTTTTAATTTGAAATTGTTTTACTCCGTTTACAAAAGATTTTTGTCAAAAATGTCACAAGATTAAAATTTTGCTTTGGAATATTAAAGGTCAGGGAGAATGAAAAATTGGCAATCAGGGGAAAATGCGGGAATTTTGAAAATGAAATTTTACGGTCATCCTTTAATTGAAAGTAAAAACATCCTAATTTGACCTGCCGAATTATAACCAACTTAGTAAAGTCAAACTCAATTTGTTTCCGCGTTTTGAAAGAAAGGCAATGTTACGCCTGAAAGGTTCCATTGAGTGGCCTTAGAGACGAAAATTCATTTACAAGCCATACAGTGTTCGCCACAACAGGGTTTAAACTTTGCAGGCAGCGAAGAACAATAAGAGCAAAGCGATTGACTTTTATTTAAGGGGCAGTTATTGCCAGGCAAAAAACAGTCTGCCGAGTCGCACTCTGAATTTATTTATGATGTGTGCGCTTGCGGTCAGCCTCAGGAATGCACCTGGGACACAAACCACGTTCTAAGCATTTTCCTCCTGGAGCACAACCTTGCTTTTTGCGCGAGTTTGCCTTTACGGGCGGGAAAGAGAGGAAACGCGATACAAAACTCCCGCGGAAGCTTGATTGAGTTCGCCCCTTCTTCCAGAGATGGCGCGACGTGCGCCAAGTCGGGATTAATTAAGAGCCGATAAAACAGGTCCCTTTTTACCGCTGTAAATCATGATCTGTCTTTGGTTTGCGAGAAAATTCCCATTCATTGTCCTCGCTCCACATTCCTGAAATGTTCAACTCCTGCCATGGTCGTTAATTGCCTCCCGATCGAACTTGTTGTTTATCGTTTCGTTAGAGTGCGATTTAGATTTATCTTATAGACGTTTCATTTCGCTTTTGGAATTCGAATTAGGATCTCAAGCTTCAAATTGGAAGTTTAGTATTTCTTTTTAAATCTTTTTGATTCTACTTTGTAAATTTAATTAACCGGCCTCAGGCTAGCCACACTACTGACACTATTTGAAACTTTTTTGAGCGATGACACTATTTTGATAGGATTTCGAAAAAAATGGCGGTAAAGACACTAGTTTCTCACAATTGTCCGCTAAGACCACTATTTCTGTACTTATCCTGGAAAAAATTTTTCGAACTTCTTCGCTAATTGGATAAAATAAAATGTTCGCCATCACAAGCTATCACAACATACCGGAAATTTGTCTCAAGGGCTGATTAGGGGCCTTGCATAAATTACTTAAAGTTTTTTTTCTGAAATTTCAAACAATGTGGCCCCCTTTTTTAGGGTCCATAAGTTTAGCCCTCCCCCATATCTGATCTATCTTATTAATTAACAAAATGGTTCAACTTTCAACCAAATAGTTGAATTTTCAATAACAACAAAAATGAATTTTCAACAAAAATTTAATAATTGATATTTTAACCAAGAAAAGATTTTAATTTTAAATCAAAACAGATTATATTTTAAACAAACAGTTGCATTTTCTACAAAGAAAATGAACTTTCTACAAAACAATAGAATTTTCAGCTAAATAGTTGAATTTTCAACCAAAAAGATTAATTTTCTATATAAAAAGATAATTTTCAACTAAATATATAAATTTGTAACCAAATAGTAAAATTTTCAACGAAGCAGATTAATTTGCAACCAGGTAAGATACATTTTCAACAAAATGCACACATTTTTATCTAAATAGTTGAATTTTCAACCAAGAAGATTAATTTTCTACCAAGAAAGACGAGTTTCCAACAAATTACATAAATTCTCAACTAAATAGTTTCAAAAATGGATGTGATTTAGTCCAAATTTTATTTGATTAATTTTTTTATTACTTTATCAATTTATTTATTAATTTTGTTCTTCGTTTCTAAAATTTTTAAAGTAAATAGTTAAATTTTTAGACCAAAAAGATCAGTTTTTATGATAAAATGGATACGTTAAATTTTAATTAAAAAGATTAAATTTTCAGTACAAAAAAAGCGAATTTTACACGAAACAGTTTAATTTTGTACCAAATAATTGAATTTTCTACCGAATTGTTGAATTTTCAAGACCAAAAGACGAATTTTCAAGAAAAACATATACATTTTCAACAAAACACTCAAATTTTTAAATTTTCTACCAAACTGTTGAATTTTCAAGGCCAAAAGACTAATTTTCAAAAAAGAGTTGAATTTTCAACCCAAGAATTTGAATTTAAAGAAGTCAATTTTCAATGAAAAGTGATGAAAAATATGTAGTTGATATTTCAACAACAAAAATGTTTTAATGTAAAATAAGAAACAGTTGGATTTAACCAACAGGAACGAATTTTCAACGAAATATTTGAATCCTCAACTGAAAGAGATTAATTTTTAACCAAACAGTTGAATTTTTAACAACAACAAAGATTGTTTTCACCAAAAAGATGAATTTTCAACAAAACACAAAAATTTAAAGTAAATAGTTCAATTTTTTACCAAATTGTTGACTTTTTGAGCCTGAAATACGAATTTTCTACAAAGCAGAAAATTTTCAACAAAAAAGTTCAGTTTCAACCAAAACAGATTAATTTTTAACCAGCCTGTTGCATTTTTAACCAAAAACGGTGAAATTTCTTTCAAAAGAGATGAATTTGCAAACTAAAAAGGATAATTTTTAATAAAATAGTGGAATTTTCAACCAAGAATTATGACTTTTTAACAAAATTGTTGAATTTTTAACAAAATAATAAAATTTTTAACGAAAAAAGCAGAATTCCTAACCGGAAAATGAATAGTAGACTTTTAAACCGAAAAGAATGAACTTTCAACCAAAAATAGTTAGATTTTCTTATGGGGTTCTATTAAATAAGTTCGCATTTAAGTAATTAAACGAGATAATTTATAGACTAAAGAATAACATTTTAAATAAGCATTGAAGTTTATTGATTAAAAATTTAAAATTTGAGCTTAGAAAATTGGAAATTTTGCTTAAAAAATGAAGTTAATTTTCCATTCTTTTTGATTTCGCACTTTTAAATTCGGACTACATAAAGGTTTAATACTTGAAAAATTTTATGATACTATTTTCGCCCTCTTTTTTTGAATTTGTGACACTATTTTTTCGAATTTTTATAATTTTGATTCTTATTGATTCCAAGATTGGGTTCTTTCATTTTTTCTTGATTTGATATTTCGAAGGATTCAAATTTAGGCACATGATAATTTTATATTTATCACTGCTCTCAAATTTGAAGGCCTTCTATTTTTATTATTTTGCTAGTTTTAAGTTTAAATTTTTTCATTTTTGGCTTATATGGATGATTTGCAGTCAGTTCCTTAAAAAGATTGCCATCATATTTGATCGGATTGAGGATAGCTTTTTTAGTACGGGGTCTTTTATAGATACTTTTATATTTGAATTGGTTTACATTTTTCATTATTTGGATAGATTAATTAATTAATTTAAATTTTTGATGATTAAAATCTAGACTATACTTTCCAATTTCGGTTATCTATAAAGTTGGATACTTTCAATAATTGAGGATATTTTAGTGGATTTCATATTAGAATGAATGCAGATCTTGATTATTTATATTCTGATTATGTTTAAATTTGGGCGCTTGCCTTTAATTATTGTATATTTAGATGAATTTGAACTTGGTTTACATACATACATTTTGTTCATTTTAAAATCTTGATCTCTTCACTCCACGCTACCTCTAAATACTGATGACTTAAAGTTTAAATTTTGGATTTAGTATTGGATCTTTTCGCATATGGATCGACGTATAAATATTTTTTAAATAATTGTCATATATTGATTCTTATTCAGAAATAATTTGACACGACAGAAAAATAAATATAAAGACACATTCGTTAATTGAATAATTATTTTATTGTTCACAATATTTACGGATAGGTATTGTTATGCAGGACGAATACACCTTTGACTAAAAACGTAATTTATTGACGAATTATGCAGATTTAAGAAGGCTCTTTTTTATTTAAATCTTTGAAAGAACTTTCGAAATTCTTTAAATTTTTTTTTTGTTTTTTTGCGATTTATTCTTATGTAACAGAAACGCATGCGAGGAATGAAAACTGCGCGAAGGAGTGACTCAAGCCCCTATCTGGTTTTAGAGAAAGTTCAATGAACCATGCTTTACTTCTCCATAAAGATTCATTCCTCTAACAAAATGTACCGCGCAATGTTGTGGTTACAATAGCGCACCGCGCCGTTGGAAAAATCGAAGAGAAATCGACGCATTTTTCTCGCTCATTTCATTACGCTTCTTATATTCACTTTTTCATTAAAATTGCAAGAAAGATTGCATTTAAACGCCAATTCTTTAGATACCCTCTTACCAAATTAGGTGTTTCTTGAAAGTATTTTGGTGTACAATTGATCTCTGAATAGAAAATCTAGTGTATAAAATGACATGTGGAAGTCAATTCTTGACCAATTTTGGATTTTTTTCTTTTAGTTATAAAGAGACTAGTATCTTTAATAGCGCGTGTGTAGTTTTTCGATTTGAAGCAAAACAATTTTCAATACGAAAGAAAAATTTCGAATAGCTATTTATTTTTTAATTTTATTTGTTTTTACGGATGTACAAATATAATTTTCCTAAGATTTTTGAGAAAATTCAAAAAGATTCTTGAAAAAAGACAAATTTCCAACAAAATCGTTGAATCCTCAACAAAAAAGAGTAATTTTCAACCAGTTGTATTTTTAACCAAAAAAGATGAATTTTTTATCATAAGAGACGGGTTTTCTACAGAATAGTTCAATTTTTCAACCCGAAAATATAAAATTTAAACAAAAAATTCGTTTTAAACCAAAGGGATGTATCTTAAAACTAAAATGATGAAGCAGTTGAATTTTCAATAAAAAAAAAAGATGAATTCTGAACGAAAATTGTTAAAATTTGATATTTAAATAATTGAGACATTTCAACAATTAGGTTGAATCGGCAAACAAAATAGAATTATTTTCAACCAAACAGTTGCATTCTCCTATTATAAAAAGTACATGCATTTCGGCTAACTTCATGCGTAGTCCCTAAACCCAATTGGTCAATTGAGTTAGCCATTGACATATAATGTAAGTCACAGCAGGTCACAGTAGAATCAGCCAATCAGCTGTCGAGAATCGGGAGCAAGGTTCGATAAGTCGATAATGTAAAAAAGAGATTGGATGACTCGATAATTCAAGTAGGCGCAAATTTCAAAAGTCAACATTTCTGGATTAATTATTACAATGAATTAATGAAATAGTTGTAAATGAAGATACAATAAAAAATAAGTCGAGTTAGTTATAATTCATTTTTAGTCACTCTAAACATAGGTGAAAGGGAAGAAATTTTTTTCAAAATGCAAAACAAAATCAAAAGTTTTAGTTATCTCGAAAACTGTCAAATTTACGTGAGAAGTAAGTAAATTTTAAGGTTTTTGTGGAAGGGGTTTGTTTCCGACCAACTCGAACTAACCCAATAAAAAGATTTTTAAATACCAAAAAAAAATTGACATTTTGAGTTTTCTTTGAAAATGATGATAACAGTAAACAGACTTAAAAAGTTTTTAAAAATCGAAAATTTGAATCATCTTGAAATCGGTCAGAGATTTGTAAAAAGTAAAAACTAATAATTACAAAGAACTCAAGCTAACGCAATAAAAAGTTTTTAAAAATTCAAGACAATAATACAAATTAATTTTTCACAAAAATATGAATTTTCAAACCAAAAATATGCATTTTCCATCAAAATAATTGAATTTTTGACCCAAAAAAAGACGAGAAATGAATTTTGAACTTAAAAAAGTCAATTTTCTAACAAAAATTTAGTGGCCAAATTTTCAGTAAAAAAATTCATTTTCAACAAAAAAACTAATTATCAACAAAATAGTTAAATTTTTAAGTAAACAAACTTACTTTTAGCTAAAATAATGAATCTTTAACCAAAAAAATGAATTATCAACTCAAAAGATGAATTTTCTATCAAAAAATATAAATTTTCGACGAAAAATATAATAGTTAAATTTTCAGTTGAAAAATTAATTAAAAATTTTTTAAAACTAATTTTCAATCACAGAAATGAATTTTCAGCCAAGAATATTAATTTTAATAAAATACATGAATTTTGAAACAAATTTTTAATTTGTAAAGGAATTTTCAACCAAAAAGGTTAATTAGTCCAGAATATTAATCTTCTTGGTGACTAATTCACCATTTTGGTTGAATATTCATTTATTTTGTTAAAAACTATAGAAATTTTCCACTTAATAGCTGAATTTTCAAGTGAAGAAATTTAAAAAATTCATTTTCATCGAAAAAAATTCAGTTTCACCAGAAAAAAACGAATTTTCAACAAAATAGTTACATTTTTAAGCAAAAAAAATCATTCTTTAACTAAAATAATGAATCTTGAACCAAAAAAAAATGAATTTTCAACCCAATAGTTGAATTTTCAATTGAAAGAAAGGATTAAAAAAAAATTCAACAAAATAGTTAAATTTTCTACCAAACAAATGAATTTTTCACAAAAAGAGAATTGTTCAATTTTCAGCAAAAAATCTAATTTTCAGACAAAAAATTAATTGTCAACCAAAAAGGTTAATTTTCTACCAAAAAACATCAATTTTTAACAAAATAAATGAATTTTCCACAAAAAAAGTGAATTAGTCACCAAGAAGATTAAGATATTCTACCATAAAAGACAACGTTAAAAAAAATAGAGAAATTTTCAACCAAATAGCTGAATTTCCAATATAAATGTTAAATAAAACATGTTAGTTGAATTTTCAATTTAAAAAATTAATTTAAAACAAAAATTTCAAAAAAATAGTTGAATTTTGAATTAAGAAGTTATCAAATCAAGATACATTGGGACTTATTTAAATACCTGGTAAATACCACATTTTTCTGTTTTTCTAAGATGTATTCATATTCAAAAATGATAATTTTTAATAGAACTAGCAAAAATTAACCGGTTGTGGTAAGTTTTGGTTTTCAAAATTATTATTTAAATGTAAATATTGCAATGAAAATATGGAACAATGGTTATTTTTCATTTATTGTAAAAATAACATTTTGACTGTTATTTAACAATAATCTGGAATTTTTCTCAGTTTAAGCATGAACATAAATAATGGGACATTTTTCTTAATCTTGCAGGTTAAAAATAAAATTTTGATATAAATATAAACAAAATATTGGAAAATAAACCGAGTTTTTCCTCAAGAAAGGGTAATTATTGCGCGCGTAGCGCGCACGCTGTTCTAGTTAAACCAAAAAAGATGCAATTTCTACCAACAGAGATGAATTTTCAAAAATTGTTCAAATTAACTGCGATTATTCCTAAAATTTAGAAAAAACTTTCAAAATTAAAAAAATGGCCTGAAAATGTGTGCGATATCTCGTGATTATAACTTGAAAAAAAAGGATTATTTAAACAAATTACCACTGTCTGTAGATCTTTATTGGCATTGCAGCGCAACATTGGCAATATAATTGAAGGAAAATTAAGAGAAAATTATGTTTTTGCCTTTAAACTTCCGTAACATAATTGTAGGAGATTTAGTAAAAAATAAATATAAATATATGAAAAGGTTTGGGGGGGGGGGGCCCCTAAAAGTGTAATGCCTAGGGGCGAATTTTTTCTTAAACTGGCACTGGTCTTATTGTGGGAACAACCTTTTTAGCAATATGCTAATCGCTCCTTGTGAAAATAATTACATTCACTTTCGTAGAATTTTCTCTACTATGAGGCGTAACGAAAGTACTTTTCTGTCCTTATTAACGTCAATTAAAAACACCATTGTGGCCTTGTTTTCCAATTATCTGCAGCGTTTTTCGCCTTTCACACTCAAACCACTTGATTCGGTGCATCTTTTGTTTGCCATGCAAAT
The DNA here is from genome assembly GCA_932195095.1 of Andricus curvator. NCBI lineage: Eukaryota > Metazoa > Arthropoda > Insecta > Hymenoptera > Cynipidae > Andricus > Andricus curvator. The sequence continues at coordinate 74,774 of CAKNYM010051477.1, forward strand.
GAGACCCCAATTTCAATAAGCCAAACCTCCAGGCACATGCATACCTAATTCGAAACAAGTGCAATTTAAAAATCTATGCACGGATTTTCATATGCGTTCATTAAATGATTTATTCCCTCTCCTTTTCTTACATTCCATTTATTATTTTTTATATTTTACGTCATATGGTAGCCAAAAATTTACTTAAAATGCTTAATTCGTGGACCATAGTCCGTCCCCTTTTTTACCTAATCCCCTTTTATCTCCCTTAAATTTGAAAAATCCTTTTAAACATATAAAATCGAGAATTTCGAACCAATTTTACGCCTTTTTCCAGTTTTTTTCAAATATTTCCTTGACGATTTATTTAGTCATTTTCTAGATTTTAAGGACGTTGTCGACAGTGAAGAAATCGCTAACGTTTCAATCTAAGGAACTGAACCCGAAAGATAAAACAATTATGTGGTTGCTAATATTTCAAATTCCTAATATTTTAAGTGATAATATTGTATTTTCAACAAAGAAGATTAATTTTCTACCAAACAAAGACGAATTTTCAACCAAAGAGATTAATTTTCAACTAAAATGATGATTCTTTAACAAACAAAAAAATTAATTCTCAACAAAAAATCTAAAAGCTGATAATTCAACCCAAAACAAATTAATTTTAAATCAAAAACAGTTGAATTCATATAAAAATAGGAATTTTCAACAAAATAGTTGATATTTAAACCAAATAAGATTTTTCAGCCAAGATAGAAAAAAATATCAAACAAATTGCTGAATTTTCAGCCAAATAAAGGAATTTTCTACACAACAGTTTAATTTTCAATCAAAAAGAATGAACTTTGAAACAAGAAGATTAATTTTCTACCAAAAAGACGAATTTTCTTCAAGCTTTCTGAAAAAGATTTTACAGAATTTTTTCCATAAATAATGTGTTTCTTAAAAAAAAAATTGTTTAAACAATAGATGCGTAACTCTCCGAAAGCCTACTAGTCCAGGCATTACGTCGAAATAATGAGTGAAATTCCAGAAAAAAATCCCACATCCAATATTTTTAATGAGAAAGTTTCGTTAAGGGGTCCCTTTTGACATATCCAAAATGCTAGAACAGATCAATTGCCAAACCGGTTTTTTTTTTTTCTTAAACAGTTCCAAAAGTTACTTTTGCGTGGACGGATAATTCCCATTGCATTTTAGAGCAAAAGAAAGATGACAGAATTATGAGAAAATTTTGTTGAAAGAATAATTTGCTACCTTCCATAGGTTTCGAGTTATGATATATTGGAAAATCCCCACTTTTTTGGATTTTCAGCGACAAATCACTAAGTTTCAAAAAACACTGTGTACCCTCGCACCTAATTACTGCACGGAATAGTCATCCCCAGGTAAGTGAAAGTAGACTCAATTCGCTGTGATTACAAAAAAGGACAATGTCCTACGTAGGTCATAAGTTATGAAAGTCTATAAAATTATGCGTACATCTTAAAAAAAAGTTTTTTAGAACTATTATTTTGGGAATTGCAAGGTTTTAAAAATTTCATTTTTTTTTGTTGCATTTTTGACTAAAAAAGAAAAAGTTGTGTTTTTGACCTCGTTTTCTGTGGATCCTATGACAAAGTTTATGCAGAACAAATGAAAGTGGAGTCAATTTAGCGTAGTTTAAAAAAAAAGTGTTCTAGCCCTAACAGGTCACGAAATATGACCTTGGAAAGTGCACTCTTCCTGCCTAGAGGCACCTGAGCGTATCGTAAAGTAGAACTGCGGTCATATTTCGAGATTTGTGTCCCAAATAAGTGTATATAATTCATTTATCATGTATAATACGTCTTTTGCAACTGATAAATAAATAATTGTTTATAAGAAAAGCTTGCTATCATCACCAAAAGTAACCGCAAAAAAGTAATCATAAGTGGTGATAGCAAGCTTTTGTTATAAACAAGTATTTACTTATCAATTGAAAAAGGCGTATTATACATGATAAATGAATTGTATATACTTATTTGGGACAAAAATTTCAAAATATGACCGTAGTTCTACTTTACGGTACGCTCAGGTGCCTCTATGCATGAAGAGTGCACTTTCCAAGGTCATATCCCGTAACCTGTTAGGGCTAGGACACTTTTTTTTGAAATTACGCTAAATTGACTCCACTTTCATTTGTTCTGTATAAACTTTGTCATAGGATCCACAGGAAATGAGGTCAAAAACACAACTTTTTCGTTTTTAGTCAAAAATGCAAAAAAAAAAATGAAAATTTTGAAACCTTGCAATTCCCAAAATAATAGGTCTAAAAAACTTTTTTTTTTAGATGTACGCAGAATATTATAGACTCTATTTCATCCTCTGGAATCATCAATGCAAACTAAACCTGACTCAATTTATATTGAAAAAAGAAACTTTGAGGGGTCATAACTTATGACATTGTTCTTTTTTTTTGTACTCGCAGCAAATTGAGTCTACTTTCTCTCACCTGTCGAACACTTTTCCGTCCAGTAATTAGGTGCGACAGTACACAATGTTTTTCGAAACTTAGTGATTTTTCGATGAAAGTTCAAAAAAGTGGGGGGTTTTCAACCTATCATAAACTGGAAACCTATGGAAGACAGCAGGTTATTCTTTTAAAAAAATTTTCTCATAATTTTGTCTTCTTTCTTTTTCCCGTTGGACATTTTGCTCTAAAATGCAATGGGAATTATCCGTCCACGCAAAAGTAACTTTTGGAACTGTTTTGAAGAAAAAAAAACCCAGTTTGGCAATTGATCTGTTCTAGCATTTTTGATATGTTAAAAGGGACCCCTTAACGAAACTTTATCATTAAAAACATTGGATGTGTGATTTTTTCGGGAACCAAACTACCAGATGCCTGGACTATACCTTAGATATTCATAATCAGGGGAGTTTTATCAACATTTTAAGCTAAAGTTGCATTCTAGACTGGATTATCACATTCTATTTAATATTTTAAATATTCCACGTTATATTGTAGCCAAAAATGTTTTAAACATACTAAATGACTAAAATACTGAAAATGATAAAAGAAAGAAAGAAGAGACTTCTGTCTCTGGTTCTTTGAGAATTGCAGTACAGTAAAAAGTTCAAGAATCTTTTTGAGGCGTTTGTTGTTTTGTTTGAAGAGGAGAGAGGTCGAATGAATGGCGAAGAAATAGAGGTCGAAACATGAAGTGCAGCAGCATCAGCAACAGCAGCAGGCTCTTCTGTTAAATTTCTTCATTTCTTGCTTTGATCGGGTCTGATCAGTCTGAATGTGAGACAACAGGCAGCAGGTTGAAATCGAGGATGTCTCCCGACAACTACGTCCAAGCATGACATTCTTTCAGCAGCCTCGTCTCCCTCTTCGTGCTCAATGCTCAATACTCATTGAATAGCCATTGAACACCGTATGATCTCTCCCTTGAATTTCTGCGTGCCGCATTTCTTGCAGGCCGAGGAACGACAAGCTGCCTTATTAGGACGTCGGTCGTACGATCATCGCCAATAGAATTCTCAATGAGTGTATTGAGAGTATCTCTTTGGAGTTACCAGTTATGAAACTGCGCCTGCCTGCCTGCCTACCTGCCACTGCTTCTGTTACACCCACAAAAATCCACTTTCCATATTATTCATACTATCTTGTTGAAAATAAATAAATAAATTACCAAGATGGTTATTAGGTCTTATCGAAAGTATAAGTTAGTCTTTCCTTTTTCAT
>CAKNYM010051477.1:94334-121255 GCA_932195095.1 Andricus curvator
AAATTTTACACAAATCTAATACCTTCTCTAGATGAGAATGTAAAAATCATAAGATTGTTCAGTTTATCATTATTCTCCAAATTATAATTTAGTCATTAAGTTCAAAATTTTTGGTTTTGTTGGTATTTTATACGAGAAATCGGTTCTTTTAATAAAAAGTCATTGAATTTCAAAGAAGAAGTAAAATTCTTGAACATTTTCGGTTATGCTTGCGTTTTCTCCCCGGAAATCGGTGTAGATTTCAAAAAAGATTTACAATATTTAAAAAGTTTTTGTTTTCTTATGATAGTGTTTTCCATCTACAGCTGAACAATATAGGGTCCCAGGCGGAAAAGTGATAGAGCCTTGGACATATTATATATTATTTTAATTTTTTTTTATCAATTTTTTGTATAAAAGAAATGAAAATTATACATAATTGCTTCCACTATTTTTGTAAACTATACTTACAATTTTGAACAAATTTCTTTTTCTTTTTTTTAGATAACAAATCCTATGAAATACTAAAATTTTGTAGTCATATTAATTTTATATTTCAATTTAAAAATTGCATGAGACAAATAAAAGTCGCGCGTGTTTGTTTTCTAGTCACTATAAATAATACCTAATTTATGTTTCATTTTTTCATCTATTTTTAATAAACTTTTCTCTTTTTTTTGTTTCAGGTAAGTGTTTCGTATGGCTGTTCTTACCAATTTAATACTTCAAAATAAGCATAATGGTGAGAAAGAACATGTTTCGTTTCAGTTTTTTTTTGTTTCTCTGACATTTTACAATATTTCATCTGCCATTTTCGACTAGCCAGCATATTTGAAAATATTTATGAAATGTTTATTGAAACTGAACATTCCTAATTTTAGAAGCTTGACAAGCAATCTGCCCAGAACATAAATTGAAAATATTTTTCTCCTAAATCGGATAAAACACTTATCACGAAATGAAAGTATTACAGTACTTAAAATCCTTTTAGCGCATATACTATCTTTCACGAAATGATGAATGCACATAAAAATTCACCAAGTGGAAAAGATTTTGAAAAATTTCTAAGTGCACTAGCGGCTTACGGTACAACTAAAGACAAATGTATTCAGAAATCCGCTAGTCAGACTATTGCTTCTCACATCTCCATAAATTTTCTTGTGTCGGGAGTAAATAACCCGCAAATGCCTACTTTTATGCGGATCATAACGTCTTATTTAAAAAGCCGGCCTACACATTTAGAAAATGAATACTTAATGCAATTGATCTTTAAGAAGAAGAAAGTTGCGTGGATGATTTCGGATGAAGAAGAATTGCGTCGCATCGGGTTCGCGAACGATCAGTCGACCGAGTTTCATGGAGACAACGCCTTCGATTTCGAACGAAACTCCAATGTTTATTTATGAGGTCTGGTCACGGGTGCGCTAAAATTGCGACGGTCGTGACTGTATCACTCGGATGTTTCGACATTTCTGTATCTGCCTCCGGACACTCGAAATGGAAATCAAACGTGCTTCCACTGATTCGCGTCGTTGAATGTAAATCGGGAATAATAACTCGAATCAAAGGAAATTGAGAGTGGTCCAGAATATCTGCTTTTTCATGGGTACTTTGATGCATATTTCAAATTAAAATTGCTTATGTAACACGAGTATGTTCTCCTCGCTTTCTGGGCGTAAAAATAGGCCGTTGTTGTTGGTGGGGTACTTTACCGGCCTAGGCTAACAAAGTGCACTTTATTGTCCGCGGGAAATGCGCGCGCATGCGCGTTTGTTACTTCGAACCACGCGCACTGTTCTGCGTGGTACTTGTCCCTTTAAACGATCTTCAAACCTGAGACGTAATTTCATTATAAAACTCGGGAACCATACTCTTATTACATCAAATATCGTGTGTACCGAGGCAACGAATTTTTTTTACGGTCTTGGTGCACAATATACTCTTTCAATTTTGTGAGGCGAATTATTCGACAAAGTTTCTAGAATGTTCTCGAAGGGTCCCGATGACCTCACAAAATGATGTTGCGCAATTGTGAGAAATAAATTTGCGTAAACAACTTTAAGGTTATTTTTTATTTCAATTAAGCATTTCGCGTAAACACTTTCAAGATGAAATTTGTATTTGTTCTTGTTTTTCTCATAACTATATGATGCAATAGAAAATGCAAGGACAAGACAAATTATAACCTTGACAGTGTTTACACGAAATGCTTGATTGAGATCTTAAATAACCTTGAAGTTGTTTACACAAATTCATCTCTCATAATTGCGCAGCATTATTTTTTGACGTCATCGGGACCCATCGAAAACATTCTAGAAACATAGCACGGATACGAACCACTGCAGCTTTTGAATGTTCTCGAAGTCGGTAGGGTAGGTTTCGTGGTTCAGATAGCTGCCTGCCTATCTACTGAAATATCTTAAGATCTCAAATAAAATAACAGGAAAAATTCACTGCTGAAAAGCGACGAAATTATAGTATCTGGGAGCTAAAAAAAATATGGCCCCCATCCGAGTAAACCCAAATCAAACGCTGTTTATCTTCGGTGATCAAATCAGAAGCTTTAAGCAATACATATATTCAAGCGGACTTTAAAATTTCTACTTGAGTTGCAAGCAAACATATTTGTCATAAAAATGCGAATTATTTGAATATCTTAGACTGCAGATAATTCTTATTTTTTTTCTTTTGTGGAAAATCATATCAGTTGTTGCAAAAAGTTGAGATTGTTCAGTTCCGATGTTTGTCCAGACTTCGATTGACTAATTTTTGCCCTATTTTAAAATATTTTTTGAACAAACCGGTCGAGCTTGTCGCAGCCTAGAAATAGATCAGAAAGGCAGTCGAATAAGAAATATATTTTGTTGCAAAAATAATTACCTTCAGAGGAAAAACTTGATTTCCGGATAGATGATCGAGAAAAGTTCCTCTGATTAAATCGTTTCTTCAGAAGATGAAATTAAAACACGTCGCTGACGTGATATCAGGGTCAGCAAATACTGGTTTATCCTAAACAGGCGAACATACACAGTGAGATAAAACTCGTCGTTACTCGTGGTTTTACTCGCCTCAGTTCTTTTAAGTCGTTTCCATCCATAATTGGTAAAATTATGTCCAAATGGCCTTCGTAACAATAATATCTCGTCAGAATTAATAAAGAAATGCAGCAAGAAAAACTTTTAATTTGCAGGTGACGATAAATTTGTCACAAACTGATACCTTAAATTAAATTAACTTTTTGTTCCCTTGAAGTTTTAAATTTAAAATATATATCGAGTCTTATGAATGGATTACATTCTATCTACATTCCGGGTAGAACTTCATTTTCAGATGCACCGAGATAGATCCTTATTATTTTCAGGATGACCGTAGGTAAGGGAAAAACTGGAAATCAGGGAAAATTTAGGGAATTTTATTAGTCAAGGAAAGTCAGGGATTTTGGGAAAAATAATTTTGCAAAAGTCAGAGAATTTTTATAAGAGTCACATTACATAATAAATTAAAATTTTTCTTATTTGGAATTGTCTTATCTCGTTTATAAATGTTAAAAATGTTACAAGATTAAAATTCTGGTCTTTGAATATTAATGGTCAGGGAAAATGAAAAATTAAGGAATGTTGTTAATTAAGTCTTACGGCCACCCTGATATAACATTCTTGTCAGTAATTCATTTGCTTTGTATTTCTTTTTTCTTGCAGCCTCTTCCTCCTGACGATTATATTTTTAGTTAAAAATTTCATTATATGGTTAAAAATAAAACAATTTTGTTAAAAAGTCATCCTTTTTGGTTGAAAATTCAACTGCTTTGTTTAAAATTCGTCTGTTTGGGTTGAAAAATCAACTATTTTTGCCGAAACGTAACTTTTTATTGAAAATACATATTTTGGCGTGGAAATTTTGACTAGAATCTTTCATAGTTGAAAATTCAACTATTGTTTTAAAAATTCATCCTTTAGGGTTAAAAATTCATCCGTTTTAGTAGAAATTTAATTTTTGTTTGTTAAAAGTGGTTTGATTGAAAGTTAATCTTCTTTGGCTGAGGATTGTATTATTTTCATGAAAATTCGTTTTTTTTGGCTCAATTCAACTGGTTTTTATTCAAAAACGAATCTTTTTTGGTTGAAATATCTACCATTACATTATTTGTTAAAAATTCATCTTTTTTGTTTGAAACTTAAACTATTTGGTTGAATATTGAACTACTTTGTTAAAAAATTATTTTTTGTTGAAGATTCAGGATTTTAGTTGAAAATTTATCTCTCTGGTTGAACATTTAAATATTTTGTTGAAATTTATCTTTTTTATTTGAAAATTCAACTACCTTGGTTGAAAATTAGTTTTTTTGTTTTGTTTAAAATTAATTTTTTTCAAGCGAAAATTTTATTACATTTTTGGTTGAAAATTTATCTTTTTTTGGTTGAAAAATATTATCTACACTTTTTCGTTTGAAATTTCCTCTTTTTCGGTTAAAAATGCAACTGTTTAGTTGAGAATGAAATTTTTGGTGGATAACTCGTATTCAACTCTTTGACAGAAAATTCGTGTTTTGGCTTTAAAGTTCAACGATTTGGATGAAATTTTTTTTCTTTCTTGACTGAAAAATCTTTATTTGTTTAAAATTCGTCTTTTTGGTTGGAAAATTCATTATTTTATTTGACAAATTATCTCTTTGGTTGAAATTTTTACTGTTTTGTCGGAAGTATATGTACATACATAAAAAAAAAAATCTGCCCGCTTCGCGGGCACATTCTCATCGCGCGCTTCGCGCGCGGCTCGCTTCGCTCGCAAGTTTGAGCGCGCCTAGGGCGCGCAACTGTTGGATCTCGCGCTTCGCGCTCGATCATATATTTATCTCGCGCTTCGCGCTCGATTATGTATTCACCTCGCGCTACGCGCTCGGGCGTATCTACATCGCGCTTTACGCTCGGTTGCTCTAGATTTTTCAACTTCGTGTTCGACTTCGATGAAAAGAAAAAGTTTGTTTGCAAATATTATAAAATTATCAAAACCTCTACATATTAAGTGATTGTTAAATTTGTTTTTATTTTAGACTGAAAAGGAACTTCATTTACTCAAGGTTCTATCGACCTTAAGGAACACATTCTCATCCAGATACTCGCGCTTCGCGCTCGATATTTGATTTGAAAATCATTTGAACCTTGCGTTCCATGCTCGGTTCTGTGCATTTGATTTTTCTATTTTCAATGCTGTTTTTTACGAATAAAACAAAAACTACGCGTCATATCAAAAAGTGAATGATAAGAAATTTGTAGATCTTTTTTGGGTGCACAATTTTGGTTGAATGATCTTTTCTCGTATCTTGCATAATTTCACAGCAAAATGGAATTTTTGATTATTTTTTTGTGCGATCAAAATTTGAATTTTTTATTTTTCAAAAAATTCAAAAAGTTGTTATGAAAATATTATAGGGCGTTCAAAAAGCAACGTTTTTCTCCTCTTGACTTTTTTTCATATCGTGCGTTTTTCGGCTTAAAATGTACATTTTCGTTTGTTTTTTGGAATTTTGAAAATGCTATAACTCCAGTAATTTTTGTTTTATCATGAAAAGTCATTAGAATATTTTGTTCGTCATTTTGCGTACTACTAATAACCATACATAGAATTTTTAAATCTTCAAAAAAAGTGGTCTCAAAAATTTTCAAAATGTGCTCACTTTTTGAATTTTCATCCAAAATAGCTGGTTAACGAACTCGTTCTCTATTTTTCGGCCATAAAAAAGTCTGCCAAAGCTCAATCAAATCTGATCATTTTTTCGAAAGTTATCGTGGCTACAGACAGACAGACAGACAGACAGACAGACAGACATACAGACAGACTACAGACAGACAGACACCTTGGTAAAAACCGTTTTTTCTGGCTCAGGGGGTCTCAAAACGTGGAGATTTGATGAAAACCGACTATGTCAAATTTTACATAAAACCAATACCTTCTCATTAGAATGAGAATGTAAAAATTTTCTAATATTTTTTTTTATTGAAACTTTTCATTTTTTGGCAGATAATTAATCTTCTTCGTGGAAAATCCGTCTTTTTGGTTTTGAAATTGATTTCTTTTGATAAAAATGTGATCCTTTTTTTATATTCAGCTATTGCATTTCTTGTTGAAAATTAAACTCTTTAGTTGCAAATTTAACGGTTTTGTTAAAAATTCATTTTTTTTTATTGAATGTCAACTATTACATTTTTTTTTGGAGAACTCATCTTATTGTTGAAAATTCAACATTTGGGTTGATAATTCAATCAGCTGTCCTTGGTTGAAATTTAATCTTTTTAAATTAAAAATTCGGTCGAAAATTCAATTGTTTAGATGAACATTCCTCTTTTTGGATAGAAAATTCTAGAGAAAATTGGTCCTTTTAGATTGAAAATTCATCTGTTATTAGAAAAGAAATCTTTTTTGGTTGAAAACTCACCTTTCATGATTGAAAGTTAATCCTTTTCAATTGAAAAGTCTACTACATATTTGTTTAAAAGTTGAACTATTTTGTGGAAAATTCGTCTCTTTTGCTTCAAAGTTCAACTATTTGGTTGCAAATACAATTTTTGCTTAAAAATTAATTTGTTTGTTGGAAACTCAACTATTTGATTTAAAATTCATCTTTCTTGATTAAAAATGAACTTTTTTGTTGAAAATTCATTTTTTCGGTTTTAAAAATCAACGGTTTTATAAAAATTTCGAGTTTTTAGCTTGAAAATTCAACTATTTGGTCAAAAATTCATCTATTATGTTGAAAATTGAATTCTTTAGTTGAAAATTTAACTACTTTGCTAAAAAGTCATCTATTTAGATCGAGAATTAAACTGTTTTATTGAAAATTCGTTTATTCGTATTGAAAATTCATCTGTTATGGTAGGAAATTCTCTTTTTTTTATTGAAATAAATGAATAAATTTGAAATTTTAAAATTTTAATCTGAAATTGTTTTATTTCGTTTATAATATTATATATTAAAAATGGCTGTGTCTAGTCGTCCCGAAAAATTAGGGGTGTTGGACCAATATTATTTATGGGGCCAGTCACAGGGGTGCGATTAAAAATATTAAAAGATTAAAATGCTGTTCTTTGAATATTAATGGTCAGGGAAAATGAAAAATTGGTAAAAGAAAAACCAGGGAAAAGTCAAGGAATTTTAAAACTGACGTTTTTGGGCCACTCTGCATTTGGACGAATCAAAATGATAACTTGGTAGATATAATGCAGAAATGAACTCAAGTATTAAAAATGTTTGTAAAAGAATTGGCGTTTTAAAAAATAATGAAAAATAAAAATATAACTGGACTAATTTTTCTAGACTAAAACTTTCAGTTCTAGAGGGTTCTAGATTTATGTTTCTGGTTTATGGAACTGGTTTACAAGGCGTACAAAATCGAGCAAACTTGTTTGAATCCGTTTACTAGTTAAGAACTCATTAAGGGATGTACTCTATGAATACCCTAGATGCAAAGGATTTATGGCAGATATATAGAGGCAAATGGTTTTGATTATAGACAAACAAGGACACGAATAGCTTGGGGGCTAATAAGCCACGTCGGTAACATTCTGAACTTCTGAAGGGATATCGTTTGAAGATGAACCATTGAGAATGAAACGAGTTCGTGGCACGAACCGGACAAAATGACTGTTATTAATTACGTTATGCGGATTTACATACCTCCCATATTAAGCGGCGCGCTTTCTGTGGCATTCAAGCTCTCCGGCGTTATCTCCGTAATTTATGGCAACGAGTTGCTGATTCGGTTTGTGCGGCCAACTGTCTTCGGAACCACGTGGACATGTGTATTTAGTCAGGAGTCTCAGCCAATTTACCTGATTTTCAGTTTGTTTATTTAATTAGTTTTTTCTAGTTTTGGGAGGATGACGTTTCATTAGATAATAAGTGTCTTCTCTAAATTCAATGGCGTTGGGAATTTAAAAGAATTGTAAGCAAAACAAATTTGAAACGTTTCTAATGTAAAGGTAGGATGTGGCTAGTCGTCCCGAAAAATTGGGACAGTTGCAAAGGCGATGGACTAGTCGTCCCGAAAATTCGGGACGACTAGCCAAGCTTATGAAAAATACTTCACTACTCATCCCGAATTTCGGGACGACGAGACACTCCGATAAAGATATCAAATTTAAAAAAAATGGAAACGTCAAGGAAACGTGAGGAATTTCGAAAAAAATGGCAAAACTATGGGAATTTCCATAAGAAGAATAATCAGGGATCAATCACAGTCAATTTTAGACACTTTTTTCAAATCACCTTTTTAGTCACGTTTTTATTGATAAGTCACTGTAGATACTTTTTGAATTAAAAGATCACTTTTGAATTCCGGTCTATATACCTATTTCTGAATTTTCTTGAATTCTTTTGAAATATTTCATGTTACTGTAAATGATCCCTCAATGTTTAACAGATTTAATCCATTTGAAGGGATTATAAAGGATTTTTAAGATTTTAGGATTTTAAATATTTTAGGGTATTTTAAAATATTCCAATGCATTTTCGGGACCACTGAAAAATTCCGAAAAATAAAATTTTTGACGCTGTAAAATTCCCGAATTGGAAAATTTCCGAATAATAAAATTCCCGAATAATTAAATTCCGGAATTGGAAAATTGCCGAATAATGAAATTCTGGAATTGGAAAATTCCCGAAAAATAAAATTTCCGAACAGTTTATAATATTATACCGAATTTGAAAGTTCCCGAATGATAAAATTCCAGACAGAAAATTTCCAGATTAAAAAATATCCGAACCTAAACAATTAATTTTTGTTTATAAATTTTATTAATTTATTAAAAATACAATAATCAAATATTTTTATGGAAAAAAATTATCTTTAATGATTCAAGTTTCTAAAATTATTGTTTGAATTTAAAATAACAATAATTTTTTAAAAATTTGATCCAGAAATATATTTTTTTTCAATTATTCTTATTTTAAATTCAAAGAATAATTTTAAAAACTTCAAACCTTAACAAATTTTTTAAATAAAAATATTTGATTATTGTATTTTTAATAAATAAATAATATTTATAACAAAATTTTGAATTGTTTAAATTCGGGAATTTCCTAGTTCAGATATTTTATAATTCGGTAATTTTCTGTCGGGAATTTTATTATTCGGGAATTTTCTAATTCGGTAATATTATCAACTGTCGGGAATTTCATTATTCGGGACTTTTCCAATTTGGTAATATTATAAACTATTCTGGAATTTTATTATTCGGGAATTTTCAAATTTGGGAATTTTATTATACGGGAAATTTTCCAATTCAGGAATTTTATTATTCGAAAATTTTCCAATTCGGTATTATTATAAGCTGTTCGGGAATTTTCCAGTTCGCGAATTTTATTATTCGGAAATTTATATTATTCGGGAATTTTCCAATTCGGGAATTTTACAGTGTCGGGAATTTTATTTTTTGGGACTTTTCAGTCGGCGCAGGGTTTCAAGAGATTTAAAAATTGTCAATGTAATTCTAAAAACTTGATTGATTTTAAGGGATTTAAGAAAATTTCCATCAGTGGGGATTTAAAGAATTTACTAGAATTTTCGAAATATATGGAACGATTTTATAGGATTCATAAGGTTTCAGGATATTTAAAAAGATTCCAAGGGATTTCATAAGATTCCTGAGGATTTCAATTATTTTAAGGGATTTCAAACGCTTTCAAGGTATTTTAATAAGTTTTCCAGGATTTCAGGAATTCACTTAATTTTGCAAGATTTTATGATAATTAAATGGGTTTCAAAGAATTCAAAATAATTGAGGGATTTCATAGGATTTCTAAGATTTTCAAATATTTCAAGATATTTCTAAAGATTTTAAGGAATTTTAAAGATTTTAGGATATTTCAAAAGACTCCAGGGAATTTTCAACTGACTTTAATCATTTGAAGGGATTTCACAGGATTATAATGATTAAAAATATCGTAGGGTATTTTTAATAGATTTCAATAATTGAAAGTGATTCCAAAATATTTGAAAGATTTTAGGGTAAATTAAAAAAAATGCACGTAAAATTTTCAAGACCTAAAAAAAATTTCAAGGAATTTCAAAAGATTTCAAAGGATTTGAAATATTTTAGTGTATTTTGAAAGATTCCAAGGAATTTTGAACTGATTTAAGTAATTTAATGGGATTTCAAATATTTGAGGGTATTGTAAAAGATTCCAAGTATTTTTAAATTGATTTCAATAATTTGAAGGGATTTCAAAGGATTTTAAAGATTTTAGCGTAATTTTAAAAGTTCCAAGTAAAACTTTAATGGATTTCGAAGAATTTATTATTATTCAATTGAAATTCGTCCTAAATTCGTTACAATTTATCTTGGACTCTTTAAAATTCTGAAAAACTCTTCGAATTCTATTGAATTTTTTGAATTCACTTGAATTCTTCTGAATTCACTTAATTCTACTCAAGTCAGTGGATTTTTTTTTTATTTTTGCCTAATTCACCCTGAAGTTTTTAAAAGTTGTTCTTAGGGATTTAATCAAATTCTTTTAAATTCCCTTAAATTTGTCTAAAATAATTTAAAATTTACAAAATTCAATTGATTTTTTTCATCTGTTTTATTTTTTCATTCAATTTTTGTCCCATTTCCGTTAAATTCCTCTAAAGTCGTTCCAATTTAATTGGAATTAATGGAATTTTTTGGATTTTTCCAATTCATTTGAATTCTTTTGAATTTAACTTTCTGAATTAATTTGAAGTCCTTTGAATTTATCCTGAATTCCTTAAAATTTACCTGAAATCCTTATAAATTTCTTTGAATTCATTTAAATTCAAAAACACATTATTCACATAATTAATGCACATTAGTCACTTTTGATAACTTTTTCGGTATATAAGGGTCACTTTTTCATCTAAATTAGGCCATGGCTGCCCTAACAGTAATAAATTAATCATTTATCAATGTAAATTAAAAATTATTTTATTCCATTTATAAAAGATTCTAAATTAAAAATTTCACAAGAATAAATTTTGGTTTTTAAATATGAACGGCCAGAGAAAAATCAGGGAATTTTGAAAATAAGTTTTTGCGGCCACCCTTTATTCGAATCACCCCTATAACAAAACTGCAGAATTAAAAAAACACGTGTAAAGAAACCTGAAATAATTTTTTTAATTAGTCATAATTAATTTCCGTGTTGACCTTAAAAAGAATCACAACAAAAATTATTTTCTGTATCAATTCTCGATAAGATGGAATGCTTTATAGTTAATAATTATCACCAACAAAAACTATATGGAAGCTATCTCCCTTGATGTTTAGTATCGAAAAATTAATTTTCATATAGTCCAAGGTGAAAAGGAAAAACTTGCTCTTGCTCGAGCCTATTTTTATAAATTTAATTAGCGTCCGCTGAAAGGTAAACTCATCCCGGAAGGAGGATATTTAACGCGGTAGTCGCGTCGCGCTCAGGTAAAATGGCTCTGGAGAAAAGATAAAGTCGAGCCGAAGATAATTCGATCTGGACACTTTCACGCGACAGAGATTGCAAATAAGGTACCAGGAATTCGTTTTAGCATCACTTAACTCATTATAATTTATGAGCAATTTGCGCGCTAACTCACGAGCGCACCTCATCTCCCGAGCAGTGTTCTAATGTTTTCACGTTTGACTTATGAAGCATTATCAATCATTCGAGTTGAGTTTAGCCGTAACCGCCCTTTGTGCATTAGGACCGCCAAGTCGCCGAGAGATACAATCAGTTCAATTTATGTAATTTCTCGCTTCTAGAATTATTTATAATAACAACTGCGCTCAACTCCTCTCTTAATGCGTTGCTCAATTTCTGCACTTTCTTCCCTATTACACGCACACCCACGCAATAATAATTATAATGAGAAGTTGTGATCTGAGGTAATCATATTTGAGGACATAATACTGTGACGTAAGCATCATTTTAGCGAGTGTCACCAAAAATGGTCAATTTTAATTCATTTCTTCTCCAATCCCTCGGATAATAAATTTTTTCGAATATGCAAATTGGAGAGATAATATGGGATGTTTTTCCTCTTTACATTCTCACTTCGTGATGAAGTTGTTTGATTAAATCTGCGGTGCTTCATTTTTATATCGTATGCAGTTTATGTGTAGTAGTCTTGTGTATTTTTTAAATTTAAATGTGAAATTTATATTAATAGAATATTTTTTTATTTCATAGTATCTGTTATCTAAAATAATAGAAAAGAAAAGCAAGTGCAATATTTTTGATACACTGAAACCTGGATTGAATTACGGTTTTGGGAATGGCTTGCATTGGCCTTGATACTGTTTCCAGGGCATCCAAACGTAAATAGACAGAGCCGTATGAATCATTTCTGTTGGATTTGGACGCATGACGCAACCTTTGCAACTAATGCGCTGAGAGTGCGGCCCGCAGGCTATTTTTCACGCTTGACTGCTCGGGCCATCAGTTCTAGGAATATAGTTAATCCGAGGTAATTAATTCCAGGTTCCAGTGTAATAAATTGATGAAAATTGATACGTTAACTTCAGAATTAATATTGTATAATATTTTTGTACAGACAATCAAATCGTTGGATTTTCATTCAAAAATATCAAATTTCTATGTAAAACACTAATATAACCTAATGTTGGTAAAAATTGTAAGTTTAATTTTTAAAGTCAAATTATTTTTTTTAAATTACCAATTTCCGGTGGAAAACGCTAACATACTGTTGTAATATTGTAAATATTCTTGGAAATCTAATGATTTTTTATTGACCATAACAATTTTAAACGAAAAATACTAACATAACAACAAATTGTTTGAGATTGTAAATGTTCAAAAAAATTTATCCTTGTTGAAGTTCAATTATCTTTTATTAGAAGTACCGATTTCAGGTATAAAAAACCAACAAAATCAAAATATGAACAAAAATTGTGAATCTAATGACTCTGAATGATATTCTGAAGAATAATGATAACCTGGAAGATCTTATAATATTTTTTTATTAAAAATACCAAGTTTTTCGACAAAAAACACTAAAAAAACATAACAAAAAATTGTTCCAAGCTGTAAATATTCTACACATTTTTTTTATCTAAAAATCCCAACATAACCTAAAATTGTTTAAAAGGTTTGAATGTTTGAAAAATATGTATAATTTTGTTAGAATTGAAAATATCCATTTTCGATAAAGACAACACTATAACATAATCCAAAATTCTTCAAAGATTCGAAATTTGTTTTATTATAATAACTTTAGCTTGAAAATAGTGTTTAAGCTTATAATTCTTATTATTTTAAACAAAATAATTCATTAGATTTAAATCTAATTATGTTTGTTTAAAAATACCTATTTCCGACGAAAAACACTAACGTAACATAATAGAAAATAATTCAGAATTGTAAATCTTCTTTTAAAATCGAATGATTTGTAAATACAACATTCTTATTGGAAATAAAAAAATCAACGATTACATTTACGATTGAAATCAACGATTACAAAAAAAACATAAAATAAAAAAAACCGAGAGAAAAAATAAGGAAGGGGATTTGTAGGTTTCCTTCTTTTTCATTCCTCTTTTTTTATTATTTTAAATTTGAATGAAGACATTTAAGAGTTTTTTGTGCAAATTTGATCGTTGGATTCATGTTTTTTTTTTAGATTTTCAAGAATTTTACAGTTAAGTTTGCATGTTGGACGTTAAAGAAGAATTTAAATTTAAATTTATTCTGAATTTAATTTGTCAATTTTTAATGATTTTTGTTTAAATTCTTCAAAAATGGTAAATCTTCTTTGAAATCTACATCGATTTTTCCGGTGAAAATTGCTAGCATGACCTACAAGTTGTAGAGAAATTTTTTATTTGATTTTTTCAAAAATACCGATTTTTGGTGTAAAACGCCCACATAACATACCATTAAGCCATTTCCCTTTCGGGGTAGGCGTGACTAGCTCGGTTGGAAAATAGTATTGGGTATATGGGTGTATTGGTATAGAGTATATAGGTACAAGTTAGATAGGTATATAGGTGTAAAGTAGATAGGTATATCGGTGTTAGGTATATATGTTTTAGATTGATCTGGAATTCTCGTGTCATTTATTCAAATGACACGTTTATTCCGCAACACTGCTCCGACCCAGGTTGCTGATCAATCTCTCTAGCGATCACTCCAAGTGAAGAGCCTCACAAAATTGTTATGTATGGTTCCCCACTTGGGCCCATTAGAATCCAAGGTCTTTGTTTCAGGCTTCATTCATTCTATTGTCACTCTGTTTACAAACTATTTGTCGCCACACTTTTCTGTCCTGGCATACTACTCTAGCTTCCTTCACGTCCATGCATTTTTTCATGCAAGCTCTTGTGTTTCTATGGCTTCTTACGTCTCTTCGGATTAATGTCTCATTTACCGATTCTAACCATTCTTTCGGCGGTCTACCTCTAGGCATTAAAATTGTTAAAAAGTTGTGCATCTTCATCGAAATGTCTGATATATATTTTTTTAATTAAAATTTTCAATTTCCGAGAAAAACACTAACCTAATTCAAAATATTAAAAGATTCTAAATCTGGTTCAAATTATAATCATGTTTATTTGAAAATAGAAATTTTCGATGTAAAACAACAACGTAACCTAAAATTTAAAAACAATTATGAATTTTCTTCGAAATCTAATGAGTTTTAAATAAATAATTTCACTTTCTGACAAAGAAACTAACATATTTCGATATTATTGAAGCTTGCAAATTTTATTATTTTAAACAAAAATCAATGGATTAAAATTTAATGATTTTTGTTTAAGAATACCAGTTTCAGGTGAAACACACCAACGAAACATAGAGTTGTTGAATAATTGGTAAATATTCTTCCAAATCTAATCATTGTTTTTAAAAATAACCGATTTCTTGTGAAAAACGTTAATATAACCTGAAACTGTACAAAAATTGTAAATATTTTTCAAACTTTAATGATTTTTGTTTTAAAATACCAATTTTTGGTGTAAAATCGAGAATCTTGATGATTTTTTTTCTTTAAGAATGGTGATTTTCGGTGAAAAAAAACTAAAACATCGTAAATTTTTTAGAAATTTTAAATCTTCTTCGAGACTTTATGGGTTTATATTAAAATTCTTTTTTTTAATACTTATTTCTAGCGAAAAGCAGTACATAAAAACGTATAATATTTTCAAGAATTTAAAAGTTTCAATTGAAACACGTAAGAATAGAAAAAAGCACAAATGTTTTTTCAATTCCCATAAGGTTTTTATGATTTTCCTTATTAAATGGGATTATTTGTAGATTTAATTTACAAAAATTCAAATTTAAGATATAAAACAGCTTGAAGTAATGAAAAGCCAATCAGGTTTTCAACAACAATGATTGCGAGATTTTCGTAACATATCTTTGCAACACTTTTTTTCGAAAGGATAAATTAATTAATTAAAAAGATGGGTTCATGCTTAAAAAGTGCACTTTCTTTTGTTTTTCGTTAGGATGGGATTTATTCTTCGCTGAATGTAAAATGGCATAAAGCATGTCAGTCCTTTTTTATATCTGACTAATAATTGACTTTTATAAAAATCTCGAATACATGTGCGCATTGATTCTGATCCAGATTGCGATGAAAAAATTTTAATTGATTGTAAATATCGATTCTTTGCACAATTTTACAAATAATTCAACATTTTTTAAGTTCCTTTTGCTTTTGAACTGCAATTTAACTGTTTTTTTACATGCCTGAAATTTACATATCAAAGATTCTAAAGCCTTCGAATTCTTCAAGTCTCAACATTAAATTATAAAAGGCAGTTTCGTTCACCAAACTTCGATGAGTGTACATCAAATATATCACTTCGATTATAAAACCTTGTACCTCTGTCAATTTAGATGAAAAAAAATAAGATTTTTGTCGTTTTTTAATTGGCAATTTTCGAAATTCTAAACTGTTTTACATGTCTGAATAATGCATGATGTGCAAAGTTAGTTACATTTAACTATCTAAAAATGAAAAATTCGCAATTTTTTTTTCGAAAGAATATCATATTTTGTTCCTCTAAATGATTTGGGCAAAAAAAATTCTGCATTTAAAAAAAAATTTCGTTCACATGAACGTTTGGAACTTCGGGTACATCAAAATTCGCGAATTAATTATTGTACAATTGTTACCTAAAGTAAAAAAGTTTTAATTTTTTTGTTTTACATAAATATTTTTTTCATAATCTCGCTTAAAAGTCCCCTACTCTTTCTGTGATAGACATGCACAAGTTATTATTGGACTTTATTTAATATTTCTTATCAATAACGAATCAGTTTTTTATCTGAATGCGAGTGATTCTATATAAGTGAATTTCAAGATGAATATCTGCCAGTTTGTCATAAAGCTTAAATGTACGCATTATTCTTCGCAGATTATTCAGAAAATATTTAAATTCGCAATTTTGAATATTTATCTGTCGTGTGCACCTAAAAACTTTGATTAATTGATGGATTAACTCAAAAATCATAAATATATCTCAGGCAAGTCGTATAGTATTATACATTATTGAATCTAATTATTATTTATATTATTTCTTCATATAAATATAATTTTTCCTTCAACCTACAATATTTTTTCAGTTTCAAAAATGTATTTCTTGTATATTCTACTTTTGGGTACATTTTTCGTAAAATTGGAAAATGCGCAAACGATTTCTTTCAATCCCAACGATCCAGACGACATATTATCAGAGATCACACAGGAATTAAGCCCAAACTGCGGAGATCCTTTACATCTTTCTTCAATAGATTTTTCAAGGACTGGGATTCAGAATATATCACCAAAAAACTTGAACAGCACATTTATCAAATGCGTTAACCTGGCAGAAAATAATATTAACGTCATTCCAGCAGGAATTTTTAATTCTGAAAGTTTGCCTAATATGATTTATTTGAATTTGTCATACAACCAAATTCCTATAAATAATTTTACTTCCTTTGTTAATAGCGACAAATTGCAAATTTTAGTTTTAGATAAAAATGCGTTGACTTGGACTTCAGACAAAGATATATTTAAATCGATTTTACCATTGCGAGCATTGGAAAGACTGTATCTTCGAAAAAACAGTATACCATCAATGAAGTTGGGCTTCTTGAAATCTTTTCCGCGACTTACACACCTGTATCTATCAGATAATGAAATGACAGATAATATATTCGGACCGGCTTATTCATCAGGTATATTTGATTCGATTCCTCATCTTCATTTCGAGAGAAATAGTATTCTTTATTTCACGTCTAATTATCTAAATAAAAATACCATATCTTTGTTCTTAGATGGTAATAAACTTGGACAATTTCGCATACGTCCATTCTCTGTAGATCAGTATAATTTGCAAGTATTATCCTTATCTGACTGTCAGCTCACTTCTTTTCAAGTATTCGATATAACTAGTCTAATAAGCTTAGATCTTTCTCACAATCTATTTGACGATACAGATCTATCGCTTGATGTGTTTAATAGTCTCTCAGGTTTAAAAAATCTCTCGTTAAGTTATAATTTGCTAACGCAAATTCCTTTGGCGATTGAACAAGCAAATTTGGAGTCTCTTTTATTGAGCCACAATAAAATAACTGCCATTCGTTCAGCATCTTTTGTCAAATGTAAGAATTTAAGAATTTTATCTCTCAGAGGCAATCGAATTTCACACCTAGAAGCGAATGCCTTTTTTTCTTTAAATAATTTGGAAAAACTGGATTTAGCGCAAAATAAAATTAGTTTTATGCCTTCTCTTTGGACAGAAACATTGTCTAATCTTCGCTATTTGAATTTAAATTTTAACAATTTGGATTCTTGTGAAGCACTTTCTTTGCCTCGTGAAATTAAATTAGAAGACTTACATTTAAGGAACAATACAATAACTTATCTAACCGATAAATTACTTGCGACTTTACCTGAAAATGTGACCATACATGTTGCACCGATTTACCAATCTAAATAATGTCAGTATCAGTTTCATTAATTGGTATAAATCTTCTCTCAAGAAATGTTTCTATAAAATTGTAGTTGGAAAAATGTAGTTTATAAATGGAGAATAAAAAGTTATACGAAGTGAGGACGTCTTGAGGTATTTGCTATAATTATATTTAATAGAGTGCTCTCGATAGTTACAATTTTCATTAATAATTACTTTTTATGCTACAATCTTGCAATTTCCGAGCAATAAATTGTTGCAACTTTCGAAAGTAATGATGGTTTGTGTGTTATGCCCCTTGATAGTGAAACTCGAAACTGGCAAGTCCATTTATTAAGTCCCCAAGGTGCGGGATGTGTTAACATCAGGCGTTGTTAATTCGAACGACATACGTGGATTGCTGAAATTCACCTGGAAGTATTAATCATGTCGTCGATCGCTCTGGAATATCCAGCGAATTATTTACCACTCGTTATACTCAAACCAGTTACTTCACGGTTATATAAATGATAAATGCGTCTTCTATAATATTTTAAACAGAATGACAACTCCTTACTATGTTACAAGTTATCATAAAGAATATCTGTCATGCTAAATCTTATACATTCACATAACATTTTGCTTCTTCAAAGTAATTAAAATTCAATTTTCGATATACATTAAATGAAAATGGCAATTCCACTGGAAATGCCATATAAGTGCGGTTTTGGTTCTGGTCCTAAATGGCTTTCACTTAAATCGAACGCAACATTCGCTGATGCAAATAATGCGCGGAGAGTGCGGCCCTCATGCTGTTTGTCACGCTTGACTAATCATAGCCTCTCTTTCGGTCCCGCGGTCCCCGCATCACCAAATTTCGAGGACAGAAATTCTATGAACGACTTAAATAGGAGTTACTTAAATGGGATTCCCAGTATATATATATATATATATATATATATATATATATATATATAAATCTACGATTCATTAATTCTGTCCATATTGAAGCTCCTATGTTTCCGCTCTCTTTTCGCGTGTTTTTTGTCTCGCGACTTTTTCTATCGTGTCAATGTGAAAGTTTATTAGTACATATACGTCAGTTTGACATATAAAATTGTCTTCAATATGAAGTTGATTATGACCCTTGATTTTCAAGTTATTAATTTTGTACTTCAGATTAAAATGATTGAATTTTAACAATCATGATGCACAATTTGAACATTATTTTTATTGACTTAGTTTCAAGATCCTAATTTAAAATTGCTTGATTTTTTAAATAAGGTTTGGAATTGTTTAATTTTTAACGCTTCAAGTTTTAATTGAATCATTTTGAAAGTTTTCCAATTGAAAAACATCTAATTTTCAACGTAATTTTTAAAATAATTTATCTCTAAAAGTTCCGAATATTTAAAATTCTTCAATTTTCAACGGTGAAAATGACCGTGATTTTTTTTCTTGTTGACAGAAATCACATTTATTAGTAAAAAGATCTGTCCAACGACTTTGAATGACACTTGATACTACATGATATGATACTTATCAATCACATTTATCATCTTTGAAATTTCTATAATTTCAGTTTATAATCATAATTTTGAATGCGCAATTGTAAACCAGTTTATTTTTGAGGCCTTGAAACTAAAGTTTTTTTTGCTTTAAAAGCAAGGCGGCTAAAAATATATTTAACTTTTTTTGAACTCAGGGTTCCTTTTTATTTTTTGACTGAAAGAAAGATGCTTAAGTTTTTTTCTTCAAATACCACCATAATAGAAAATCAACACTTTATTATTTATACGTAAAATTAAGAATTCAGTAGTTTTCGAGTATATATTATTTTCTTCAATAATTTATAACTCTTTTTATATTAATTAAAAAAATGTCTTTTTTACAACAGTTGGGAAAAGGTTCTTCATCATCCTACTCAAGATCCAGCATTTTTCCGAAAATGTCTTTATTGCATTAAAAATTCTTCAAAAATCAAATACACGTTGTGTTAAAAGGATTTGTTCAAATTCTCATTTTTCAATATATTAATAAAAAAAAATTTTCATTTTAATTTTAGTTAAAATTTTATTTTAGGATTCGAGCGTTACAAAATGTTTTTTATCCCTCTTGAAAAATTACGATTTTGTTGGTTATCTAGTTTTGTACTGCCACCCTTCAATTAATGATCTGGAGAAATGTTTGATAACCGGGAAATGACCAGAATTTTTGTTTTGTTTTTAGGGACCACCCTGAAATGTTTTAGATTTATAATGAGAATTTTTCTGCTAATGTTGTACAATAATTTTTAATTGGTAGTCTTAATGATTCAACAATTTTAAATTGGAATCCTCCTGAATCGATAATAGATTCAAATTTAAATATTAAGAATGTCAGGACAATTTCACTGTTAAGTGTTTCAAAGTTGCAAAATTTCATATATAAAGCTTGATAGTCGCTTTCATATTTAATAATTTTAGATTTAAATATTCTAAATTGTTTGATTTGCATTTTCGTAGGTTTAAAATTTAACAATTTTGGATTTAAATGTTCTAAATTATTTGATTTCAATTTTTAACTTACAAACTTGTCTAGTTTTTTAAATTCTTTGAAATAGTAGAATAGCACATTATTAGACTTGATAGTTGCGCAATTTTCAGTTTAACGGATTTGCAACTAAACAATTTTGAATTGTATACCTCCAAAACAAAGTCAAAATACTGAAAAATTAAGAAAATAGTTTGTCAAATTCTAGCCTTAACAATAAGTCGATTTTAGAACTAGAAATTGAAAATTCAATTCTTTATTTTAAAATGTTTCAAAATATTGACAATTTCAAATTCAGCTTAAAAAAAATCGAATTGAATTGCTTAAAATCGTGTAATTTCAAACATTGGAAACATACCGGTTTTGTATTATTTTTCTTATTTTTTATTTTCAATGTAATATCGTAAAATAGTCCCTTTTTTAATTGAAGATGTGAAGAAATGAATAATAATTCCGAATCAAGTGTTGAAAATTAAACGACTTGAAATTAAAAAGTTGAAAATTGTGTTGTTCAAAATCAAAATACATCAAAATTAAACTATCTGAAATTTATACCTCTTTAATGGAATAATTTCTTTAATTTCTAAAGGATACAATGTTTAATCTTGAAGGCTGAGTTTTCAATTTTTCGCTTCCTTAAGTTTTACTATTACCATTAAAATCGAAATTGTTGAATTTGGAAGAATATAATATACAATTTGAAAATTTTTAATTTTCAAACGATTTAAATTTACTCAAAATAATTGAAATTTCAAAGGGTTCGTGTATAAAAACGTTTTAATATCACAATTCTTCGTGACTAAAATTTTTATCAGTTTTAAATGAAGTTCGGATTTGTTTAATTTATAACGTTACGTAGTATAGAAATGTATTCATTTTTAATGTTTTTCACCTAAAATTACTTTTTATTTTTGAATTTTGTTAGCATAATTCTATTTTAAAGGTTTATAATTGATCATTTTTCCATTTTGTTTTTTGTTTAAAAAAAAATACTTTCGTTTTCAATTTCAAATTGTCAAATTTTAATCGCTTCGAATTGAAAATTATGCAAATTCATACGTTTACAAGTTTAAATTATTCAATTTGGAACGCTTTTAACTAAAAATGATACAATTTTATCTCCTTTCTAATAAAATTGTCCAATTTTCAAAATTTTAGTGTCGAGTTTTTTTAATTTTCAGAGCTTGTGATTAAAATTTTTTAAATTTCAAACACTTTAATTTTTTTGTAAACAGTTAATTTCAAATTTTTCAGTTTTAAATGGATTTATTTAGGAATGACACAAGTTCGTTTCCTTTTCATTGATCAATTATTGTTTACAAAATTTTAAGAAACTATCCCGAAAGGGAAATGGCTTAATGGTCAATGGTATAATATCTAAAAATTTGTTTAATAATGGATTTTTAAATTGTTTATATTTTTGACGTTACGAAATGAAAGTCTAGAAAACGTGCGTTCAAGCTTGGCACGCGTGCACATACTGCTAATGTGAAATAATATGCACCATGTAAAGGAGAAATTTTGTTTGAAAATTTCACATTTTAGAGGCTTCAGTACTGCCGTCCTGATGAAGAAACTGTACAACTGCATTTGAAACGAACCGAGATATTCAATAAAACGCGTTTGCATCTGTACCTTTTAACTTAATGAGACTTTTTGAAAATAAATTTCTATTCTTGGGTAAATCGGACCTGCTCTATTCATTAAAATAAAAAAAATGGCGAATTAACAACTGCAAATTGTCCAAAAATTGATAAAAAAATAAAATTATGGTGTAATTATTAATTTATTATTAAATTACAATTCATTGTTCTATAATTATTTCAGATAATTAATAATAATTATATTAATAATCAACTAGAATTATTTTTGCTTGACAAATAAAAAATTCAGATGTGCTGTTGAAAAGAAGGCTCAAAGTTACCCTCGAAGCTATTCGATTTCAGGAAATCGGACTGCAGAAAGACCGAGGATCCTCATGAGCAAAATACATCTGCGCAGATGTGTTTTGTTTTATCAGGATTTGAGGGCTCAGCAGTTTCCCAAATCCTGGAATTCGTGTATATATTCTACAATTTCTGCAGATGTATTGTTTCTTGATTAGAAATTCTCGAAAATCGCTGTAGATATGCTAATTGAGACCTAATTATCTCGAGATTTAATTACAATTTTTAATAATGATTAGCATAGTTAAATTCGTCTTTTCATTACGAATCCAACCATACAAAAAACTCATTTTTAATAAAAATGCAGTTGTACAGTTTCTTCGTCAGGACAGCAGAGTAGAGTTTAAAAAATTCACAAAGAGAGTGAGCTTAAAAGTATTTGAAAATTTTGCATACAAAAGTTCATATATTATTAATTAATAAATTTTCGATCGTATTTAGCATCACATTCAAATTGAATTTTGTAGTACCACAGAAAAGACACTTTTTGAGATTTCCAAGCCGTATTTTGAATTATAGAAAAAAATGAAGCAAGTGTTGTCTCAGTAAAGAAATGTTGCACACGAATGCTACAAAATAAATTTAAGTAATTTTAGACACTCTCTTTCTCCAAACAATGAACATAAATCTCTCTTGTCGCTTTTCTCCTCCTTACTTTTGTCTTACTCTTTTTTCTTGTTTTTTTTTGCCTTTTTCCTTTTTTTATCTTTTTTCTTCCTCCTCCACATATATTTGAAAGGAGTTGGTTCTTTTTCTTGAGACGGCTCATGCAGTTTACGATGTAACCAGACTGTCAGTCGCCGCGTGTACGCCGTTGTCTTTGCGGAACTGTGCAGTGCTTCTGTGCAGCGATTCTTGTTTTTGTGTGTTTGTATGTAATATATGCGATACGCTATGTACGAATATACGCAACTCTGAACTGTCCTCTTGTAAAGTTGCTGGACGAAGAGAGTGCAGCGAGCGCACATGGTTCCGATTTCACAGTGTGACATCGAGTCTCTTTCCGCGCGGATGCTTACGCTGTTTAAAAATCTGATTACGCGGAAAAATCGTCATAAATGCTCGAGAATTGTTTTTTTCGCGCATATGCTCTCTGTTCATGTTACCGTGTTGTGTTTGTGATCGTTTTCGAGAAATTGGATACTCTCATATCTTATTCCTAAAAAGATGCAAATTTGGCACAAAACTTTGTTATGAAAAACAAAATAGAGTGATTCTTGGATGTATAACTGATTCATAAATTAAGGACACTTTACGAAAGGTATGAGTCAGTTTTCATGCCTATATTTTTTGACACCTATTTCTTTAGATTACTTTCTGTTGCTGTTCTTGACACATAATGATTGAATTTTCAAGATATACCTTGACAGTTATAACGATGATCACAATTTTTAAGATTGTTGTCTAATCTTATTTCAGGGTGACTGCATGGTCAAGGAAAACATGATAATGAGGGAAAGTCAAGGATTTTGAAAAAATTGCAAAAGTTTGGGAATTTCTGTAAGAAGTAGTTGAAGTAACTGTCCGAATAATCAGGGCTCCAACATAGTCACTTTTAGTGACTTTTTTTCTTAAATTACTTTTTAGTCACTTTTTTAAGATAAAGTCACTATAGTCACTTTCTAAAATAAAAAAATCACCACAAATGAACCCATGGGTGAACTAATATTGAATTCAGGTCTATACCTATTTCTGAATTTTCTTGAATTATTTGAAAATATTTTAGGGTATTTCAAAGGATTTTTAAGTTTTAGAATTTAAAAAAATTTCAAAATGAATTTTCAAGAGCTTTAAAATTTTTCAAGGGATTTCAAAAGATTTCACAGTATCTAAAATATTTTCGGGTATTTTGAAATATTCTGAAACTTTTAAAATAGATTTCAATAATTTGAAGGGACTTCAAGGGTTTTTAGAGTTTTTAGGGTTCTTTAAACATCCAGGGAATTTTCAGTAGCTTAAAAAAGTTTCAGGGAATTTCAAAAGATTTCAAAGAGTTGGAAATATTTTAGGGCATTTTAAAAGATTCCGAGGCATTTTGAAGAGATTAAAAAATTTTCAAGGAATTTCTGAAGATTGAAATGATTTTAAGGGATTTAAACTAATTTTTATAGGTTTTTAAAAAATTTCCGAAGATACGGAACATTTGTATAGGATCAATAAGGTTTTAGGATATTTTTAAAGAATTCCAGGGATTTTATAAGATTTCTGAGGATTTCAATAATATAATAATATTTTAACGGATTTCAAAGAATTATTCAAAGTAGTTCTAATGTTTTTAAAGAATTTAAGATAGTTTAAAAGATTCTAAATAATTTTAAATTGATTTTAATATTTTCAAGGGATTTCATAGAATTTTAATGATTTTAGGGTATTCTTAAAAATTAGAAGAAATTTTGAAAAGCTTTAAAAAATGTTAAGGAATTTCAAAAGGATTTAAAGGATTTTAAGGGATTTTAAATGTTTTAGTGTAATGAAAAAGATTCCAAGGTATTTTCAATTGATTTCAAAAATTTGAAGGGATTTCAAAGGTTTGAAGGATTTTAAGGGATTTTAAATATTTTAGGGTAATAAAAACA
This sequence comes from Andricus curvator, assembly GCA_932195095.1. NCBI lineage: Eukaryota > Metazoa > Arthropoda > Insecta > Hymenoptera > Cynipidae > Andricus > Andricus curvator. The sequence continues at coordinate 119,259 of CAKNYM010051477.1, forward strand.
ATTCCAAGGAATTTTCAATTGATTTAAAAAATTTAAGGGAATTTAAAAGGATTTATATTATTTTAGGGTATTTAAAAAAATTTCAAAGAATTTTCGAGAACTTGAAAAAATTTTAAGGGATTTCAAAACATTTTACAGGATTTCAAATATCTTAGTGTATTTTTAACAGATTTCAATATGGGATTTGAATCCATTCCAAAGGATATTAAAGATTTTTGTGCATTTTTGAAAATTCTACGTAATATTCAAGAGATTTAAAAATTTTCAAGGGATTTTAAAAGATTTTAAAGGCTTTTTAATATTTGAGGGAATATCAAAAGATTCTAAGGATTTTTTACTTGATTTCAATAATTTAAAGGGATTTTAAAGGGGTAAAATATTTGTGGGTATTTTAAAAGATTATAAGGAATTTTCAAGAGACTTACAAATTTTCAAAGGATTCTCAAGGACTTTAATGATTTTAAGGGATTAAAAAAATGTTCATGCTATTGTAAAGAATTTCGAAAGATCTAGAACGATATCATAGCACCGTTAAGTTTTTAAAATATTTTTAAAAATTCCAATGTATTTTTAAAAAAATTTCCAGGATTCCAGGAAATATCATCAGATTTCATAGAATTTCACGGGATTTTATAATATGTTAATGAATTTCAAAGAATTGATTCACAAGAGTTCACAAGGCTTCAAAGATTTGAAGAGATTTCCAAATATTTTTGGCGAAACTTTTAAATTCTCTTGAATTTTTTTAATTCATCTGAATTCTTCTAAATTCGCTCAATTCTCCTAAATTCAATGGATTTAAAAATGAGTTTTTTTAGTGTTTGTTTCGTTGTTTGCTTTAATTGTTTTTAATACACTTGCATTTTTTTAAAAACCCGCCTTTAATTTTGATGAATATCATCGATTTCTTCCAATTTTTCTTAAATTATTCTAAATTCACTCAAATTTTACTGAAATCAATGGTATTTAAAAAAATTTTTTGAATTAATTTGAATTCTTTTTAATTTAACTTGAATTATGTTGAAGTTTTCTGAATTTATCCCGAATTCGTTAAAATTCACCTGGAATTCTGATAAATTTCATCAAATCCTTTTAAATTCCAAAGAACATTAGTCATATTATTAATGCACATTAGTCACTTTTGGTCCCTTTTTTGGTTTTAATCAGGTTACTTTTTTAAATAAATTAGGTTGTGGCAGCCCTGAGAATAAGAATTTAACATTTGTAAATTTAAATTTAAATAATCGTTGGAGGATTGTATTGACCCTCAATAATAAATTTCTGGGAGAATGTTGATGTTTCTTGTTGTTGGCTTCAGAGTCAGGTTATGTAAATTTTACAGATTTAATAAAATTCATTGATGAGGGCCACCATTGTGTGCCGAAAGGTTTGAAACCACTTTTTTTTTAAATTTACCTGACCCTAAATCCAGCAACGAACATCAACATTCTCATAGAAATTAAAATTTTGTTTATTCCATTTATAAGAGATTTTATATTATAAATGTCACAAGATTAGAATTTTGATCTTCAAATATTAATGAATTAATATGTAAAGACCATTATTCTGACCATGATCTGAAAAACATTCATTTCTGAATAGATACGTTCTTGCCACTTTTTCTGAATAGGCAGATCTTCGTACTTTTCCTGAATAGGTACGATATTGCGCTAACACGACGCATTTTTAAGATGGTTGACAATTTTTTTCGAATTGAAGACCCGGATCACAGAACTGGTTATAACTTTCTGGCGCCTAGATGGTCCGCGGAATTGCTAAGGTGTCTCTCCACTCTAAGCGCCAGAAAGTTATAAACGGTTCTTGGATTCGGCCCCTCAATTGTTAAAAATTATACTGCATGAATAATTCTTTCTTCAATCCAGTGTCTTGTAGAGTTGAGTTTCAGTAACAGTGTAAACTGATTTTTGGAAAAAAAATCGGTTTGTTTGAACACGTGGTGGTATTGTTGAACATTATTCAGGATCATGTCGACTGGC
>CAKNYM010051477.1:121265-133356 GCA_932195095.1 Andricus curvator
GTAATTTTTCGCAAAAATGTGGTTTGTTTGGACACGTGGTGGTATTGCTGAACATTATTCAGGATCATGTCGACTGGCTCATTGTCAGTCGTGGTACGTCGATATTGCTAACGACGTTGGTGCATAAGTCAGTGGCACTGACTAGGTAGAATGTAGATGGTAGAATCTAAGAGAAGTGTGTCACGCGAGATTGAAAAAGCTCCCGATCGACACGACCAAGTCGATCAGCAGCGCATGTAGGTGCTCGCTCGCTCTTCTTGCTTCTTGCAATCCCGTTTCTCTGCAACATCATTTGCAATCGAAAGTAACTATTCTCGCACAAACATTTTATATAGTTGCTCAGCTAAATGATTTTCAATACCAGTTCTTCTTCACTTGACAAGACAACTTGACTTTTATCCAGTTTCGAATTATCGTTAATCCATGATAATCGTCATTTCATACATTTCCAGCTAATTAAATAAGAGCTTAATGTTCCTTTTTGTGCATTAGAAAGACGTGATAGGATCACGTAAAAAGGATCAGGATTTGTACAAGGTTTCTTCAGGGATTAGTGACAATGTTCGGTATAATTAAAAAAATTCTTGAAGTAAACTTAGAAGTATTGCAAGTAAAGATAATGTTAAGTAACGGAATTTCTAAAAACTGGAATTTTTCAGGGATGCAAAAAAATATTCTGTTAAATCGAAATCATTATTTAAAGATAACACAAAAGTGCACTCATGAGCTGAAATATTGTTACTTTGAGACCTTGATTAGAAAAAGATATTCAGTTTTGAGGAAATAGATGTGGAAGTTGACAATGTCAAAGTTACTCTCACCACAAATTGGAGAAGGTTCTGGCTGCGGATTACTATAAAAAAGCCATCTTCAATTTGAATAAAAAATCAAAATTTTCTCCCGAAATATTGAGTTGCTCAATCCGGATAAAAAAGGTTTTATTTCAAAAAGTTAACCAGATTGAAAAAATATGTCTAATCGAATGAATAATTTTTTTAGCTGCATCAAATGAGACTATCAGTTTTTCCGTCTCTCGCATTTTGAAATAAAATGTTCAAACAATTTAAAAATAATTCTTTTCTGGAAAAGTCATCTATTAGTTTTGACGTTATTAGCTTCCCAATTATTTTATGACAAAATTATTTCTTTGAAAGTTTTGAAAAACTGAGAAAATGGTAATTTTTCATTTTTGAGCCGTCTGTGTGTTTCGTAACAGGTTTCTGGTGTTTCGCTGGTTTGATGTTAATTAGAGTTAAAAAAAAAACATTTTTCATGGCACTTACATGTTTATGACAAATGACGAAATTTGAGGAAATTTTTCTCGAAAATGATTAACTTTTTCCAAGTTTATTTTAAAACACTTTATAGAGCTCTATTAACTTCTGAATTTACTTTCTCATTTTTTGTAATAATTCGAATTTCGAGAACGTTTTTTCGCTCTCCTAAAGAAATTTTTTCTTGGCACTTAAATGGTTCTGCCGTGACACCCTTCAATTTTTAATTTTCATTCTCTTATTATAAAATGGTATACAGTTCAAAACTGTTTTAATTTAACAATGTTAAAATTGGTATTTTATATGGTATGTAAAAAATTATGAATTACGATTTAAATCCTAAGTTTATGAATTAAATGGCCGTGGCTGCATTTACCGAAATTTCGCTACAAGTAGTCGGATTTTTTCCGTGCACACTGCACATAGACACTGTCCAAATGAAACTCTCGGATACAAAACACTGTTGAAAAACAAATTGCAACACTTTATTATTACTAGAAATATTAAAATTGGATGTGCTTGAAGTTCTGAACGTTCAAATGAACGAAATTTTTTACTGATGACTTTGTAAACCAGAAAACGTGCTAAAATGTTTGTTCATTTATATTGGAAATAATTTATTATTGAAACAGAATTATAAAGCATATTTTAAATTGCAGTTGGAACAATATTTATGGGTAGAATAGAAATGAGGAAAAATATTTCGTTCATTTGAACGTTCGGAACTTCAGGTACATTAAAATTGGACAATGTTAAAAATTGGTACGCGCTAACTCTGAACAAAATTTGAAACTTTTGTGCCGTATTCTTTTTTTTTCAAAAATACCCTTTTTCAGCATACATCTTAAAAATTACATTTTAAAATAATTTGAACTTCAAATTTGGAAGTATTAGCATTCATTTTTATCTTGATGTTTGCTTCACATAAGTTACTATTAATTCTGAAAAAGTAGTGAAATGTTTATGCTTGGCTACATTATTTTCTTTAAAAATCGTCAAAAAGCCTTCATCATAAGCTACTCTCTACATTTGAATTAGTAAAATATGAATGATTATTAATTAAATTATACTAAATACTGTAGCGAAAATTCAGTTACTGACAGTTATTAAGAATATACAGATTCAATTAGTAATTATTGATAAACACATGTGCAATAACCAAACTCTCAATTCTAGGTTTCTTAAATATTTTTAATATAAATGATCCTACACAAATAAATTCAATGTAAGAGAGTTAATTTATCATAGAATATTCATATTTTAATACAACTGTGGAAACAAGTTTATACATCCTGTGAACACAGCTGTTTTAATAAACGTTAACGTTAGCATGCAGTGTATTCAGATAACTAATTATCGATAAAAACAGTAATAAGTTATCTTTAACAAATTGTAAAGACAAGTTTCTAAGTAGTCGTCTGAGAAATAAATCAATTTGAACTTCATAAAAATGAAAATTTCACTTTTTGGAAAAATTCTTGAACTGTCTGCAGTGCTTGTTATTGAATTAGATATTTATGGTACGTATTCTAAAATCTGTAACAGAAATACTCCATAATTAAAAGAATACTTGGAAAAATGTCCCAAAAACTGTTCAGTGCATTTAATATGAGTTGTTTAAAGACTGGCCATCAAACTTACAGAGTCAAAATCTAGAGAGTCAGTTCCTTCTTCTAGATGGTCGAAAGGGCCTTCCATAATTTGTTCAACATTGTCATAAAGACTCTCATTTTATGGCCTGTCTGACTGTCATAAGAAGATCAGACTCACTGTCAGGATAATCAAGGTATCCTTCCGGGACGGTCAATACGATCATCTTTTTTTCACTCATTTCGATCATCCACCGAGGAGCAGGTGACCCATCGCGGAGGGCCAATATTTGCGCGTCAATTATTCGCCTGAAAATTAACAGGCCGAGATCATTTTCTGAGTGAACAAATGTCGTTGAGTCGTTCAGCGTCAAATTTGCTGTTTGTTGAACTAAAACATATTTTTAATAGGTTTAAACTGTTTTCCGTTATTTCGAACATGCGTGTAGAGTGAAGTGCATAAGCAAGAAAATGGTGAAAAGTAGATTAGGTTTTTTCTTTTGAATTCTCAACGTAAAATTTGATGCTTCCAAGAGATTAAGAACAAAGGCGTCACTCAACGCTCAGCTATCAATTTGTTGTCACCGTGTCGTTTTTGACTGAAAACGTGCTAAAAATTGCATCATTAATTGATACTGCAGAAAGTAACGAGATGTGCGATATCGGTTTCTGAATTTGCTCCAGTGTTTGAAATCTTACAATTCAGTGCAGTTGTCATTGTTTGTGCAATGGTCATTGTTTGTGCGTATCAAATCATGCCTCATAAATCTCGCTTTCCACAAATCATAAAAAATGGCCAAATCTACTGTCCGAGGAAATCAAGTCGACTATCCAAAATGATCAAATCGACCCTCTTTGATGATCAGTTCGGCCCTCTGTGATGATCAGTTCTCTGAGATGATCGATTTTAACCTCTTGTTTTAACCTTCTAAAGATAGCTTCATCCATCTACAAGACTGTCCTATAGTTGACCCTTAATGTAGACATTCTGCACATCTATGATGGGCAGACTGACCTTCAATTTTTCTCCGTGTGACTTGTTTAAAGACTGGCCAAACAAATTTGGTTGACATAAATGGTAATTTTGTCACATGCAGTTCTTCCCGTCCAGGAAATATAATGTGATTATCCATCGCTCCTCGTGACATAAGGGAACCGTATAATTTTCCTTAATCATCGGTAGAAAGTTGAAGGCTCCATCGTCGCTTGGACTTATAATCACTGGCTACGATCCTCTGTTTCGATCCACCGACCGATTATTATTGTTGATATTCTCTCGGTGACGAGAAAGTGTTTCGGGCATATATTAAAGTGCATGTTCGCGCATCATCACGTTCACGGGTGTACTTGTATACTCCATATGCATACAGGCATTATGTACTCGGAGGCAGTGTATCGCGCGAATTAATAGGTCAGATACGTTACTGGCATAATATGAGAAACGGTACCTTCATTTCGAAGCCCCGAGCTGTCGCGCATAAAACAATGTGTCTTATTAAGCTGCTTTCACGCAGTCATTGCGTCATTCTTAAGTGGATGATCGAGTAGGAAATATGAGGACCGAAAGCATCATCGCTATGATAATCCTTAATCGCGATCGTGAAGCTATATTTTAAATTTAATCGCAGTCACGACCGCGAAGCTGAGGTCATTGTTAAGTGATCAATGAACAGTTTTTTTTCGATTATTGTAATTTAGATTCAATCTTGACCCTTTTTCTGACAGGTGTCTGAGTTAAATAGGATCAATACAACACCACTGTTGCCTCTTAATCATATTAAATATTGTGTTACGTTTATGTGTGATCTTAAAATGTTTGACGACTAGGTAATTTTAAAATGCTAGAAGGGTTATTATCTTGTCAGTCCAGTGGACCAAATTTCTATAAATCATGGACGTGATCCGATGGCAAAAATCTGAACTAACGGAGGTGATTTTACGGACATTTATCGTCGGTGATAAATTAATTTTATTATGACAGTAAATTAATTTTTAGTTCCGTTAAAAATGGCATACTTTCTATATTCAGAAGAAATCGAACCTTCATCAATCAGACAGATTCAACGGGTCAATATTTCGTGGAAATTGTTTACCAGAATGATTTATGAAAATATTCTTATATTAGGATTTATATTCAAGGAATTTAGAACTAAGAATTGGTCTTGAGACTATATTTCTTACTTCGATCGGAGATCAAATTCTTTCTATTTTTACCATTTTGGTTCATTTTTATGATTCAGAAGCATTTCTCATTTAATGTGACCCTCGATAATTTGTGCGTTTAACTTATCATTTTCTCCTATCAAACAACCTACCTTCAAAATCATATCTCGCTTTATTCGTATATTCACAGGGTGTCTATCCGCCAGTAAAACCAAGAAAACCTTGAATTATCAAGGACTTTTTCCTACAGTGAAAATAAATAATTAGAACAGATTCAAATCGAATTTGAATTAAAACTGAGAATTGAAACAAATGTTCTGATCACGAAGTTCTGGGATATATTTTTTTAAATTTTTCAATAAGACATTGTTTACTATATGCAGTCTAAAACCACTAAAATACACTGAGAAATTTTTGTTTCGGTCATCAAAAAGTGACATTCTTTTTGACGAAAAACAAAATTTGGTTCTTTGAACAAACTTTTTGTTGAACCAACACAAATGATTGGTTGAATCGAACCGAGATTTTTTTGTAACAACAACAAAATTGTGTTGTTTCTACAGCAACCAAATCGTTTGTTGTCCAAACTAGACATTTCTCTCATTGTCGGTAAAAATAAATTTACAGTCTATTCAAAATTAAGTTAAGGAATTAAGAATTTAGACTTATATAGTTTCAGAATAATTAAGATTATAGTAAGGGCGAAAGCTGGAAATCAGGGAAAAGTCAGGATTTTTGAAAAGAATCTTACACAAGTTAGGGAACTTTTATAAAAGGACAATAAATTTGACATTTTTAAATTTTATTTTGAAATTGTATTCGTCTTTTTATAAAAGATTCGATGCTAAAAATGTTACAAGATTTTTTTTTTCAGTTGTAAAACTTTATTATTTGTTTGAAAATTCAACAATTTTGTTAAAAAGTCATGTTTTTTGGTTAAAAATGTAATTCGTTAAAAAATAATCTTCTTTGGTTTCCGATTCCACTATTTTGTTAAAAATTCATCTTTTTTCGTTGAATCCAAGTGTTTTTTATTTAAAATTAAAACCATTTTTCGTTGAAATATTTACTATAGCATTATTTGTTAAGAATTCATCTCTGTTATTGGAAATTCAACTATTTGGTTTGAAAATTGACTTCTTTTGTTTGCAGTTCCTTTTTTTTTAATTAATTTTTTAACTGAAAATGTAATTTTTCCATTTTTGGTTGAAAATTGATCTTTTTTAGTTGAAAATTCTTCTTTCTTGATAGAAAACTAATCTTCTTGGTTTAAATATACTTTTTTTGGTGTTAAAAATGGAATTTTTTGGTAGAAAATTTAAATAAACTTTTTTTTGTTTTTGAATAAAACATCTTTAATTACTGAAAATTTGACTATTTTGTTGCAAATTCCTCTTTTCTATTTTTTGTTGAAAATTTGTCTTTTTTAGTTGAAAATTCAACTAATTGTTTAAAAATTCATATTTTTTGGTAAAAAATTAATCTTCTGGGTTGAAAATTTGTCTACTTGGTTTGTGAATTTACCTCTTTTGGTAGAAATTTTATATTTTTATTTGTTGAAGTATCAACTACTACGTTTTTGATTGAGAATTCATCCTTTTAGGTTGAAAATTTAACTCTTTGGTTAAAAGTTAAACCATTTTGTCGGAAATTTAATTATTTGTTCGAAAACTCAAGTATGTTGTTAAAAAATTTATCTTTTTTGGTCGAAATCTCAACTGCTTTGTTGAGCATTCGTCTATTTAGAGAGAAAATTCCTTCTCTTGTATTAAAAATGCATGTTTTTTGTTGAAAATTCAACTGTTTTCTCAAAACTTCAATTACTTTCTTGAAAATGCAACTGTTTTTGATTGAAGTTTAATATTTTTTGTTTAAGATTCATAGTTTTTTTCGAAAATTCAACTGTTTTGTTGAGAATTCTTCCTCTTGGTATAAAAATTCATCTTTTATGGTAGAAAAGTAATATTTTTTGGTTGAATTAAAAAAAGGGGGAAAATTTTTAGATTATAGTTCGAAATTGTATAATTGCGTTTATAGAAGATTCTTGTATAATGATGTCTGATAGAAGTAGATTTTTGAAAAAAAAACAACATTGAAATTAATTTATTTGTTCTCAACTTTATTCTGATCTTAAATCTCAACTTTATAAGTTATCAAATATTTTGCTTGGTCTAGAAATGATTTCCTTATTCCACTTTAAATATTGAAGAGATTGTGAAGTAAGATTAAATGAAACTGAATAGAATAAAAACTCACAACTTAGATTTATATTTAAATTTCCAAAGATTTCCAAAATTTTATAAAGTTCAGTGATAACAATTCAACTATTACGAAGTATCTAGGCACACCGAAAATATTTATTTAATTATGTACAGGGGGATAAACAATATTTAAAAAAAGTTGTGTCTGTAAATATCATATAAGTACCTGGAAAACCCTGGAATTATCCAGGGAATTATTTTCAGGGTTTAAGTAGAGACCAATTCACCTTCACCTACAAAATTACGAAAATTTTAAACTTGGCAACATCCGGAAAGGGAAATGAGCGCAGCACATAATTAGTGACAATTCCTTGCAAGGTAATATTTACTATGCAGCGCCGGCGCTGATGTTTATCGCCGCGGAGAAAAGTAATAGCTATTTTATAGTTAAATCGACGATAAAATATACTACTATATAAACTACCGAAAATTTATAGCTGGTGATATTCTTGTCCGTATGAAGAGAAAGAGAGTTCCCCATTCAACGTCAAAAGAAGAGTCCTGGAGGATGTTTTTGAGGTCAGAGTAGCGAAATCCATCGTGCCAAGGTCTTCGAGAAATTTGCTTTTACGAAAATTTTTCCTCCTTCACACGATTCTGAAGGTTCAGTTTTGAAAAAAAAACCCATTAAACTCATGCAAAAATGCAGAATCATTAAAGTTTACAATTTTACATCGATCTGTAATGGTCGACAGGTCACGTCAAGTTCACAGCGGAACTGAATTCACTGATTTTAATTCAAAGTGGATGCAATTTTATTACGCGTAACCACGTGACCTCGATCGTAATGATGGTCATTACTTTTCACTGCGTGAAGAGTGGATCTCCTTTTAATAAATTGTAGGATCGTAAAGAAATACAAAAAATCTTGTTGAGGAAAGTAGGACTTGTTCAATACAAACAAGTTTTTACAATAGATTTCAAAAGTTTTAAATAATTATAATGAGTATTGATGAAGAATAATGAAAAATGATAAATAATAAGAAAAGCATATAAAGCTTTATGATTAAAATTAAGAATGTTTAATTAAATTTTTGTAAAGAATAAATTAAGCAGGTATAACATTTAATGGAAGTGAACGGATCAATTCGGGCCAATTAGCACATAATTATCAATTAAATTAATGAAAACTGTTTATGGCAAACGATAGATTAGTTTAAGTTTTTTGTATCGTAAAAAGTCATTTGCATTAAACAACAAAAAAATCCTAAAGAGCATTTGCGTCAACGTACGTAACAAATTAGATGATTTAATGTTTAATGGGACAAATCAGTTTGTATTGGCCCAGGAGAGCGTATGAGTGAAAGCATTGCCTGACAAATGTGCTCTGCTCAAGCGGTGAAATTTGAAAGTTCGTCAATTTTTCACCCACTCGTTGAAACTTTATGTAGTGTCTTTTATCCTGATTGCTATCATTATTATTATCTTTATTATCATTATTATTATTATATTACGTAACTGCATTCTCTATGTGGTAGGTCATTTCCCTCCAGAGTTTATGAGATTCTCAGATTTATTTCAGAATTAGTCTTGGTAATTGTGTAATTCATTTTCTAATTAACGAGTGAAATCGCAGGATAGATTTAATCTGTCAGAATCTCATAAATGGGTTATTTCAACTGTAGTGGAGCGTTTAATCATTTCATAAAGTTTGGATTTTTTCATTCATTTGTGAAGGTCTAATTATTGATTTTGATATATACTTTATTTCAAGACATAAAATGGTTGAAATTAAATGTAATTTCATTAAAATATTTGTGACTGATTTTATTATGGCAATTAGAGTTGAACGTTTTATTATCGGAAACAACGACGTAAAAATGAAACTTAGCCGATCGGTTAATGCGTATTATACTTTGAATTGAAAAATTCAAAGAATTGCTTTTATTATAAAAAAAATCATGGTCACAATTTCAAACAATAAATTGGCTACTTTAGGCACTCGGAACTCAATTCTAAATTGGTAGCGTTTTAAATTATTATTGCATTTTTTTTATCAGAATTTGAAATGCTTCAGATTTTCACGATTGAATGGTGGCAGTATGGAACTAGATAACCAACAAAGTGGGAATTTTTCAGAAATGCAAAAAACATTCTGTAAAATCAAATTAATGATTAAACAAATATCCACTCCCGAGCTGATGTTTTCCTGAATGAAGACCTAAAAGTTTGATTATAAAAAGTTATCCGGTTTCGAGGAAATCACGGGTGTGGCTGCGGTTTACGTTAAAAAAAAAGCAATTTTCAGTTTAATGAAAAAATAGAAACTAATTCCCGAGATATTGTGGTTATGAATACGAAAACAAAAGTTTGACTTGTCTGAATTGATTTCAAATCAGGCAGATTTTATACTTCAAGGCACAGAATCTCTCGGAGACGAAATACGTTTTTTCTTAAAAGAAATTATGTAATACTTATTATTCAGATTTGAGAAAAAAAATAAGGAAGTTTTATGTTGGCTGAATAACTGTTATGGTCGGGATAATCTTTTTCTTCATAAAATCGATTTTTTCTCGCAAATAACCACAAATGCAAAAAAAGATTAAGAAAACAGTTTCAATATTTAAAAAAGTTCTACAAAAAGTTCTCTTATTTATGATATGTTGCACCATTTACGGGAAAATTTAGAAAATTCAATTTGCATAAAAAAAAAAATTCTCTTGACCACAAAAATGATTTAGCCCACATGAAGTATGGTTTTTCCCGTTTCACAGAAATTGCCAATATATATGTTTCTGTTTACGAAAATTGATTTTTTACAATTTTTCTCGTAAATGGTGCAGGATATCATAAATAAGAGAATTTTTTTAAATGTTCAAAATATTTTCTTAACATTTTTTTATATCTGTCGTTTGCGAGAAAAATGTGAAAACTAGACCTTATGAAAAAAATTCTTATGACGACAAAAGTTATTTAGCCCGCATAAAACTCGAAATATTTCTTCTGCGAGAGATCCTGCGACTTCCAATGTAGAACCTGCCTTATTTGAAATGGATTCAGTCATGTAAAACAAGTAGCCAATTCCGAAAAAATTGACCGATAATTTTGAGATTAAAATTTTGTAAAAACTCTCTTCCGAGATATGCGGATACTGAATAAAAATAAAAAAGGTTTGATCCAAAAAAATTAGGCTGTACCGAGAAAATAAAATGGGAAAATCGAAATGTCACAGTATGACAAATTTTTTGTTCTAAAAATCCAAAAAAAAATAAGATACAAGTTCTTTCATTAAATGATAATATATTTAAAAATGCAGTGCTGTAAGGTTGACAAAATTATTACTAAGTTAAAATTTTAACTAAGTTTTACAAAAATTTTATTAAAATCTTTTTCTAAATTATTGTGTCAAATACAATAAACCCATTTTAGATAAAAATATTGGTTATCTAGTTCTGTACTGCCACCCTTCAATTGAAGAGTAATAATAATCAATTGAAAGGAGGCAGCACAATACTAGGTAGCCAAAATTTTTATCGAAAATGGGTTCATTGCATAAAGAGTTCATAAAAAATCAAATACATATTGTGGTAAAAAGATTTTTCAAAATATAGTTGTTTGATACAATAATTTTTAAAAAGTTGTTATAATAACATTTTATTTTAAATGTATTTAAAAATTCACAGCAGTACCAGTAATAATTTTATTCACCCTTTTACCATTAATATTTTCCGGATCTTTAGCAAAAAAATGTCTATCGTATTGTGATATCGCGATCTTCAATTTTGATTTTCTCAAAAAATATCTCGCTAGCATGTTTTTACTTATTTTTTAAACTGAAAATTGAATTTTTATCGCATTCCGCAACCGAGCCTGCTTCAATTTTTGGTTAGTGGGACTTTCAGATTGTCAACTTACACATCCATTTCCTCGATTCTGAATAACTTTTTGTGATGAAACTTTTTCGGCCTCAATTCAGCACTACTTGAGCTCTGGAGTGGACTTGTGCTTTATCTTTAAATGGTGAATTAGATTTAAGCAAATGTTTATTCGCTCTTTTAAAAAATTCTTACTTTGCTGTTTCTCTAGTTCTGTACTGTCGCCCTTCAATTATAATTTCAAAAATGGTGCAGTCTTCAAAACTTACAATTTTCCGATTAAAAATATGGGGTGGAGTTCCGAATAGCGTAAACCGCTGATTTTTTTGAGGCTCCGTATACTTATGTATTTTGACGCGCTGATTACGAAAATGATAGTGAAAATGTGCGGAAATTTGATTTTCACGGTGAAACCATAAAAAAACCATAAAAATCATGGGTTTTTGCGATTATCTCAGCTAATATGCAAAATAAAAAAAAATGTTTCAAACAAAAGTTGTAGACATCATTGAAATACACATTTTTTGTTTAAAAGATTTTTTTCTGCGAGTGATAGTTTTCGAGGAAATGAACGATATAAGGAGAACAATCGTATCTCCATTGGTTTCGGTTTGGTACCTACTTACGCTCTTCACCACGGAAAGGTTGGAGAATTTTGAAGAGCATATTTTTTTTCTATTTTTCATGTTTTTTATTTTTTTTGTTTGGTTGCGGGGGCGGGAAGACACCCCTGTGACAGGTCACAAAAATAACTTATGTCACACACGACTCCCTTTCCCAGGTGTTGTGAGGGCGGGAAGGCACCCCTGTGACAGGTCACAAAAATAACTTATGTGACACACGACCCCCTTTCCCAGGTGTTTTGGGGGCGGGAAGGCACCCCTGTGACAGGTCACAAAAATAACTAATGTCAAACACGACCCCCTTTTCCAGGTGTTGTGGGGGCGGGAAGGCACCCCTGTGACAGGTCACAAAAATAACTTATGTCA
>CAKNYM010051477.1:133366-146550 GCA_932195095.1 Andricus curvator
CTTTCCCAGGTGTTGTGGGGGCGGGAAGGCACCCCTGTGACAGGTCATAAAAATAACTTATGTCACACACGACTCCCTTTCCCAGGTGTTGTGGGGGCGGGAAGGCACCCCTGTGTCAGGGCAGAAAAAATAACTAAGGTCTCACACAACCCCCTTTCCAGACTGTCGTGGGGGCGGGAAGGGTAGGTAAATACGAACATTCCCATATCGTGAGACACCCATATTTGACTCGTTTTTATTAGAAAATTAACAATAATTTTCAACTTCTGCCTTATCAAATCCCTTCATTAATAGCTTATTTAAAGATTGTATAACTTGGTTCCCAAAAAAAAAAAAATTTGCAGCCAAAACAGAAGTGACGCCCCTATTCTGCAATTTAACCGAACACCCGTGGTATATGGGATTTTTAGAAATGAAAATAGATATATTTAATTTTATCGAAAACTATCATTCGCAGAAAAAAATGGTTTAAACAAAAAATGTGTATTTCAATGGTGTCTACAACTTTTGTTTGAAACATTTTTTTTTATTTTGCATATTAGCTGAGATAATCGCAAAAAACCAGGATTTTTATGGGTTTTTCATGGTTTCACCGTGAAAATCAAATTTCCGCACATTTTCACTATCATTTTCGTAATCAGCGCGTCAAAATACATAAGTATACGGAGTCTCAAAAAAATCAACGGTTTACGCTATTCGGAACTCCATCCAAAATATGTATTTAATTTTAAGTAGCAGATACCTTAGTGATTTTTAAGTTGTGATTATTCTTTCAGGATAAAACCTTAAGTCGTTCATTTCAATAGAGTCGATAAAATCATCCATAACTGGCTTCTTGTTGAGTACAATGACATTTAATGACTCTGATGATAACTGGTCAAAGACAAGCATTGAATGTTGAACTTAGATCACAGTTTGCTACACCCATGAATCTCATTATTTTCTAACCACAAAATTTATTAGCAATCTAAATTTGCATTTTCATTAGCATAATAATTTTTAGTACTCATAGAAAGCATTTATATTTACAGTACAGTCGAACAACTGAATTAAAAATGAAGTTGAAATCTAAATGAAGATATTGACAATTGTTTTAGAGGCAATAAAAGTCTCCATAGGAAATTTCAATTTGAATAATTCAAGTCGATTTTCGAAAGTGCATTTCCGAGAATAAGTGATGTATTACAGACTGAAGGCGATTTTATCCTAGGATAGGTACTGGTATACTGGAAGGTTTCTTTATAGCGTCATTAATCTGACCTATGTATTTGGCGAAGAGACATCGTTGACAACTGCCTAGCATAATAAATACATTTATTTTCCAGCAGCACAAGAGAGTTGTTAACTTGGCTTTCGGTACTCGATTTACACGCGTAATCGCGCAATCCGTTATCGCAATTCGCACATGAGCGACAATCGCGTGCATCCTTGGTAAAAGTGTAAAACGAAGTTGGTAGAAAATCGTTCGCAAGCGTGGAAAACAGAGGCTAGGCTCGTAAGTCTAAAGTGCATCCAGGATTATCTCGAGTCCAATGATCAATCACGAGCAAGCACTTGGCATTGTTCCGTTACGGATGTTACATTATGCACCTCCGTAATAACAGCCTCCCTCGGGATATATTCTCACGTCAGACGCCTTGCGGTTTATCGTGTCCTGTTAATCCCTAATCCAGGCACATGGGCCGTTTTAAGGAATCGACTGATCCCACAGGGTCTTCGACTCTTCATCCTTCGAGATACTTCATTTTTGTCTTATTTTAGAAGTAACAGACTGCACGATCTTTCCCCTATTTTCCAGAGAGTTCCCCTTTTTCTTCTTTTTTCGCTTGAATGAGAACTGAATTATCAGAACCCAATAAGAAAATCCAATTATTTTTGGTTGAAAGTTAATTCTTTTTGGTTAAAAATGCAACTGTTTTGTTGAAAATTTAATCATTTTGTTGACAATTAAATTATTTCGTTAAAAACATCCTTTTTCGTTGAAAATTCAACTGATGTCAACATCTTCTTTGGTTAAAGTTGAAAATTCAACTGTCTTTTGAAAAATTCGTCCTCTCGGCGTGAAAATTAATTTATTTTGGTTGAAACTTCAACTATCTTCTAAAAAATTCGTTTTTTTGGCTTGAAAATTAAAGTATTTGTTAAAAAATGTAAGTCGTCTTTTTTGGTCTAAATTTCAATTATTTTATGGCCTCGTTTGTTTGAATAGAAAGTTTGATATTTTGAATGAAATATTCATCTTTTATGGTAGAAAAGTTTTTTGTGTGTTGCAAATTCATCTTTCTGGGTTGAAAATGTACTTTTATGTTAAACATTCAATTATCTTTTGAAAAATTCTTTTTTTTGTTTGTTTTGAAACTTCAACTATTAGGTTAAAAATGTAACTATTTTGTTGAAAATGCAACTTTTGAAAATTCAACTTATGTCAACATTTTTCTTGGTTAAAAATTGACTCTCTTTCCTTCGAGATACTTCATTTTTGTTTGCTTTTCGAAGTAACAGAATGCACGATCTTTCCCCTATTTTCCAGAAACTTCCCCTTTTTCTATTTTTTTCGCTTAAATGATAACTGAATTATCAGAACCCAATAAGAAAATCCAATTATTTTTGGTTGAAATTTAATTCTTTTTGGTTAAAAATTAAACTATTTTCTTGAAAATTTGATCATTTTGTGGACAATTAAATTATTTCGTTAAAAACATCGTTTTTGGTTAAAAAAAACTGATGTCAACATCTTCCTTGGTTAAAAATGGACTTTCTTGTTGAAAATTCAACTATCTTTTGAAAAATTCTTTTTTTCGGCGTGAAAATTAATTTATTTTGGTTGAAACTTCAACTATTTGGTTGAAGATTTTTTTGTTGAAAATTCAACTGTTTGGTTAAAAATTCATTTTTCTAGACTAAAAATTATCTTACTTGTTGAAAATTCACTTTTTCAGGTTGAAAATTCAACTATCTCCTGAAAAATTCCTTTTTTTTGGCTTCAAAATTAAACTATTTAATAAAAAATGTAAGTTGTATTTTTTGTTCTAAATTTCAATTATTTTATGGCCTCGTTTGTTTGAATAGAAAGTTTGATATTTTGAATTAAATATTCATCTTTTATGGTAGAAAAGTTTTTTGTGTGTTAAAAATTCATCTTTCTGGGTTGAAAATGTACTTTTATGTTAAAAATTCAATTATCTTTTTAGAAATTTCAGGCTTGAAAATTCATTTCTTTTGGTTGAAAGTTCAACTGTTTGGTTGTAGTTTTTTTTGGTGAAAATTCAATTATTTGGTTAAAAATTCATCTTACTAGACTAAAAATGATGTTTTTTTGTTGAAAATTCACTTTCTCAGGTTGAAAATTCAAGAATCTTTTAAAAAATTCGTTTTTTTTGCTCGAAAATTAAACTCTTCGATAATAAATGTAATTAATTTGGTGAAAAGTCGTATTTTTTGGTCTAAAATTCAACTGTTTTATGGCGCCGCCTGTTTGGATAGAAAAGTTCAATCTTTTGAATCCAAAATTCATATTTTATAGTAGAAAAGTTTTTTGTGTGTTGAAAATTTTTTGGTCGAAAAGTCAACTTGTTTGTTGATCCCGTTTCTTTGCATAGAAAACTTAACCTTGTGGGTTGAATATTCATCTTTTATGGTAGAAAAGTAATTTTTGGATTGAAAATTGACTTTTTTTATAGAAAATTCAACTATCTTTTGAAAAAATCAACTATTTACTTAAAAATGCAACTAATTTGTTGAAAATTCGTCACTTGATTGAAAACTCAACTATTTGATCGAAAATACAACTGTTTTTGGTCCAAGTGCATCTTTGCAGGTTGAAGATTCAACTATCTGGTTGAAATTTCATTTATTTTGTTAAAATGTCATATTTTCTGGTCAAGATATTTCATTTTCAAGAAACATCTTATATCCCCTTTTCCCCTTATTCTCGTTTTTGGGATTAAATGCGAAATAAATTAATAGAATCCGATAAGTAAATCCAATATTTTTTGATTGAATGTTAATTATTTTTGGTTAAAAAATAAACTATTTTTTGGAAAAGTATACTATTTATAATTCAATAATTGAAAATTCCACTGTAAAAAATTCGACTGTTTATTTATTTATTTAAGAAGATGTAAGCCCAACAGACATTTGACCAATATTATAGGACTACAAAGTTTACAGATATACATTATTGAAAATTCCATTTCCAATTTTCTTCAACTTTTCGTGGTTGAAAATTACAACTCTTATGTTAAATATCGAAAATTTTCTACCAAAATAGTTACATTTTCAATTTGCTTCAATTTTCAACTGTTGAAAATTCAACTATTTTGTTAAAAATTCATTGTTTTTGGTCGAAAATTCAACTATTTTTGTGGAAATTTTTTTTTTATGGAAAATTCATCTTTTATGGTTAAAAAGTAATCTTTTTTCGTTAAAAAATCATCTTTCTTGGGTGTTAATGAACTTTTTTTTTAAAGTTCGACTGTTTTCGAAAAAAATGGTCTTTTTAGCTTAAAAATTCGTTTCTTCTGGTTGAAAGTTCAACTATTTAGTTGTGAATAGAACTGTTTGGTTGACTTTTTTTTTTAAATTACACTATTTTTGGTTGTAAATTTATCTTTCTTGTTGAAAATTCAACTGTATTTTCAAAAATCCGCTTTTTGGCTTGAAAATTAAACTATTTGGTTAAAAATTGAATTACATATTTGGTTGGAAATTAATCTTTCTTGGTTGAAAATGATTTTTTATGTTTGAAAATTCTCCTTTCCAGGTTGATAATTCATCTTTTTAATTTAAAAATTGCACGATTTGTTTGAAACTTCAATTATTTTGTGAAAAAGTCATATTTTTTGGTCGTAAATTTGACTGTTCTGTTGAACATTCGTCATTTTAGATAGAAAGTTCGACCTTTTGGATTTAAATTTTTATCTTTTATGGTAGAAAAGTAATCATTTTTCATTGAAAAATCATATTTGTATATTAATAATTCAACTATTTGTTTAAAAATTGAACTTTTTTGTTGAAAATTCATATTTTGAGTTCTTAAGAATATAAAGCTTTTCATATTAAATTCAATATGGTACCTAAATATTAGTTTTATTTTAAAAAATTTATTCCGCTATTATGCCCTATTTTTGTGAAAAATCACCCATTTCCTCATTTTTGAGGGCATTTTGGGCCGTGAAGTCTGAAATAAAAGAGAACATTTCGTGAAGATGCTCTTGTTAGAATATGTTCACTCACAGTTTTCCCGAAATTAACTTCCTCCAAAATACAAAAAGTAACCACTTTTTTTTCCTTTTCCAGGAGGAAATCAGCGAGATAATTGAATCAGTACCGCCTTCGCCACTGATCAACACCCAGGATCCAAAATGTCAACCGAATTCCAAGGTCAAAACATTCCACTCTCCGACACCTATGACAAAGGATCGCTCCTACGGTACAAATTCCTTGCCATCAAGGTCGAATTCGCTACGACAAGCATCTTCCAAAAAACCCTCCAACGCACCCGGGAAGGACGATATTAGCGACTGGTCCGAGAACATACTTGCCGAATTCAACAACATCATTGCCAAAGAGATCAACGAACTCACTCGTGCCAAGCTGAAAGCGAATCGAGTCGAGTACAAGGATCTACTTAACGAATTCGGCATTTCCGATTCTAGTTCCTCAAACAGTCTAGAGGATCTTCCGAACGGAATCGACTCATCAAGACCGGATAGAAAGCTAGATCGAAAACCAACTCGGATAAAACGAAATCAAACGACCCAGAATATAATTCAGGATGAAAAAGCTTCGAACGACCATTCAAACTCTTTCGATCATTCGAACTCTGATTCGAAGGACAGACTCGTCATTCAGAATCGTCGCTTGAGCGGAAGTTTGCCTGAAAATCTTCAAGATGTTGAAGGAAGAGGACGTCGATATCGACAGGAACTTCTAAATTCCAACTGGGTTGCGGCCAGTGAAATTTCGATGGATCCTAAAGGAAATTCGCTGCGTCTCAATCGAAACAGCTCTAGTCTACCGACCGACTTCGATTCGAAGGACGTCTCTAAATTGCCAGGAAGCAGTCATGAACCAAAGAAAGAGAAGCTTCGAGAGGAAAATGGTCTTGATGCAGAAGTTTCGAGTACTTCGAATGGAGGACCTTGGAGTGGATTTAAATTGAAGAATTTGGAGAATCTCAGGGCGAAGCTTCCACCTAGACAGAGCCAGGAATCGAGGAGGAAGACGAGTCTCTCATCAAAAGGTGTCAATCATAAACGAAGAAGAATTAATTACGAGAGGATTAAAAGGGCGAAGGAGCCTGATAGTGATTATGACGAGCGGAAGAATCGTCATGAGCCTGCTCATAGGTCTAAATCTTTGGAGAATTATTCGCCAAGATCAGCGCCAGTCACTCCAACTGAGGAGAAGATAATGCCTTTTTCCAGGTTTTTGAGGAAGAAGCATACTCCTATTTATCATGAAAATGGTAAGGGAGCGGTTTTAGTTAGAGTTTCTTCTTTGCCGGATCAGGATCTGCTGCATCTGTCAAGTGAGCAACTGTCTAAGTCAGGAAAGAAGGGTGGAAGTAAAGATGGATCAGTAAGGAAGAGGGACCTTTCCCCCTTGACCTTAAAGTCAGACCTGACGGCGAAGAGGCTCTCGGAGTCGAACAAAGATGTGGGGAGAGTCAGTCCTATGAATTTGAAGAAGTTTCCTTTTCGGAGATCGAAGAGCAACGATGTGGCTGTTGAGTGCCATTTTCCGGTTGTGGAAAAGGAAGAGGATTCGCAAAATGGAATTAGAAAAGATGAAAGAATTGAAGATGAGAGTGAGAAGAGGATGGATGAAGATTGTTCCAAGGGTTCGGTGAGTTTCAACTTGGTCAATTTTTTTTTTTGGGTCTCAAACGATATTGAGTTCATTTCTTATGGGTTTTGTCGAAGTACAGAAATTTAGAGATTTGGTCGAATTAATTAAAAATTATAGACAGAATGGGATGGAATTACCTTTCATGTAGTTCGGATGCTTTGAATTTATATTGGGAGAATCAGAGAATACGATTGTAAAGAATGTTGCTTGTGAGTGTTCATTTCAGGATTCTCAATTTCAAGCAGATACGAGGTATTCTAACCAAAATGTGAGAGTAATAAAAAGAATAAGATTTTATCGCAAAATACCATCCAAATGAGCTGGCTTCTTTTAATAAAGGTTCTTACGCGCTACCATAAAAGTCTCTATCATTCTCTCACTCCTTATTCGTGGAGGAGATGAAGTCAGCGAAAACTCAGTTTCGTTTTAGTTGAACAAATTCAATTCAGTAATTCCAAAGATATTTTTAATTCTGGCACGTACTAGAAACTTGAACATTAAAGTTTTGGAATAAACCTTTTTTTTAAATTAATTAGATTTTTCTTACAAATTTTGATATTTCTAAAATAAAAATAAATATTTAGTTTTTAACCAATTTCAAAGTTTCCTAGAATGTTATAAAAAGATATTGCAAGAAAATGTATAATTTCGAAAAATTGGAATAACTCTGAAAGTAATTAAGATTTTTAAAATTTTTTAGGCTCATTATAAAAGGTCAATCTTGATGCGAAAAGTCGTAAAATTTCAAATAATGATTGTACTGATGTACTTACCACATAGTTTAAGAAAAATTGACACAATAATTTTTTTATAATTATATCTAAAATTAATTAAAGTATGCTATGATAAAAAATTATTTTAACAACAATTTTGTAAGTACGTACACAATTTTGGAATTTTGCGACTTTTTTGCGCCAAGTTTGACCCCAGGGCCGAATCTCGGGAAAAAAATCTACAAATATTTTAACAATTAAAAAAAAAAAAATTTTTTAATAAAGAATTCCTCTTTCCCCTGTTTTCAAGATATTTCCCATTTTTTCCCTTTTTCTCGTTTTTTTTTGCTAAAATTCGAACTTAATTAATAGAACCCAATAAGATAATCGAAGTACTTTGTTGAAAATTCATTCTATTGGTTGAAGATTGAACTTCTTGGTTGAAAATTAAAGTTTTTTTGGTTGTAATTTAGTTTCTTTAACTAGAAATACAATTGTTAAAGTTTTCATTGAGTATTCCTCTTTTTTTTGTGGAAAATTCAACTACTAGGTTGAAATTTGAACTAGTTTGTTCAAAATTTCATACAAAAATGTTTTTTGCTTGAAAATTCTATCATTTGGTTAAAAATTAATGAGCTATTACATTTTTCGTCTTTAATTCATTTTTTGTTGTTGAATTTCACTGTTTTTGGTTTAAACTAAAAATACATTTTGCTTGAAATATCAACATTTTTTATGGAAAATCCATCGCTTTGAATGAAAATTCAACTACTTGGTTGAAAGTTAAATACTTTTGTTAAAAATTCATTTCTTTGTTTGAAAATTTAACTATTCCATTTTTGATTTAAAATTTATCTTTTTTAGTTGAAAATCCAACTATTTTGTTGAAAACTCGACTTTTTGGATAGAAAAATTCATTCTTTTAGATTGAAAAGTCATCCTTTTTTGGTAGAAAATTTCTCGAGTGAAAATTGATCTTGGTTAGTTTTTCAACCTTCTTCTAAAAACTTCGTCTTTTTGTCTTGAAGTAGTAGTTAAATCTTTTTTCTTTCAAAATTCGTCCATTTGGTTGAAAATTTGTCTTCATAGGTAGAAAATTCAACTAGTGGATTAAAAATTCAACTGTTTTGTTGAAACTTCATCTCTTTTGGTCGAAATATGATGTTTTTTTGGTAAAAATGCAACTATTTGGTTAAAAATTAATGAACTGTTACATTTTTCGTTTTTAATTCATCGTCTTTTGTTGAATTCAACTATTTTTTATTTAAAATAAATATATTTTTTGGCTGAAATAGCAACTATTATATTTTCTAAACTATTATATTCTAAATTTAACTATTTTCTTGAAAATTTAACTATATTTTTTTATTGAGTTGAAAATCTTCTTGAGTTGAAAATTCAACTATCTTTTTGAAACTACATTTTTGTAGATTGAAAATTCCACTATTTTGATTGAAAAATCATCTTTTTTGTCCAAAATCCAACTGTTTTGTTAAAATTCTTCTTTTTTCTATAGAAAATTCGTTCTTTTGGATTGAAAATTTATCTTTTTTGGTAGAAAAGTTCTCTGCTGAAAATCCATCTTTCTTTGTTAACTGGTTCAACCTTCTTCTACAAATTCGTCTTTTTTGGTCTTGAAATTGAAGTTAAATCTTTTTTGTTTGAAAATTCGTCCATTTGGTTGAAAATGTATCTCTGTATGTTAAATATTTAGCTAGTAGATTCAAAATTTAACTATTTTGATGAAAATTCATCTCGTTTGCTTAAAGTTTCAGCTATTTGATCGTAAATGCAACCGTTTGATCTAAAAGTAATTTTTTTCTGTATTGGTATTGAAAACTCATCTGTATTGGTAGAAAATTAACTTTTTTGTTGAAAATTCATATTTTTGTTTTAAAAATGAACTATTCTCTGAAAAAATTGACTTTTCAATTAGAAAACTCATCTCTTCCGTTAAAAGTTCATATCTTTTGGTAGTAAATTAATATTTTCTGGTTAAAAATTCAGTTATTTTGTTGAAAATGCAATATATTTATATTTGAAATCTTGAGCGTTCCGTACTGAATTCAATATGGTACCTATACATTAGTTTTATTTAAAAGAATGTGGTATGTGTTCATGTTAACATTATAAAATTTAGGTCCTTTAGCCGGCGGTATAATATAATTCTCTGAATGAAAAAAATATTTTTCTTGGTACCAAAAAAAAAAAAAAAGAAAATTGCAATATTTTCTAAACCCTTTTTGAAATTATTATGTAAATACTTTATTTAAAATTTTCTTTTATTCCAGTATGCAATTTCGTTGCATTCTCTGCTCTCACGATTTCGAAATGGGTCTGGCACCTGTTGCACGAGCAGTCCACCTACAGAATCCCTCGCTTGTGCTGATATGGCCACCCAAACGTCTCCAGCAATTTCGAGAAGTTCAAGTTTTACCTGGGTCAGTGACTGCGAATCTCCTCGAGGTACGTATCCAACGCATCAATACTTGTATATATACTTTTTTAAGCATATTTGTTATTAATAGAAGTTATATTTAAAAATATGCCAAATAACAGATTTAAAAAAAGATACGAAAGAGAAGACTCTTGAAGTGTGTTTTGTGAATATTAAAATATATTTCTGAATTTCTTTAGCGGGTTCTCGAGTGGATGCGCAATCGTTTCAAGATGAGACGACCTTGGATCAAGCCTCTCCACAAGATACAGTTGATGACGATAATAGATCATCCTCCTCCTCGCAAGATTTGCTACAAAGTATGGACGAAATTTCTTCCGGAAGTGTCTCGCCAGACACCACGGATCGGGCTTCACCTCTCGAAAGTGGAATTGGCACTGCTAGTCCACCAAGAAGTACGGAACGTCGTTCCATCAAACGTAAGTCCCTATTCTATTTATCTTCTTTCAATTCTAAATTTTCTAATTTAAATTTCGCGCCACTGGCCTTCAGTTTATTCTGGCGCGAAATTTAAATTTAAAGAAATCTCTACTTATATATTTATTATATTTTTAGTCTCTGATATTTTATTTGAAGTTTCGATTTCGAATTTTTACTTATGAAGAAGATAGAAATTGTTTTTGATGGAAAATATGTTACGTCCTCGCTTTCTTTGCAGCGACGACATCCAACAAGTGTCACCGTAAGGAGACTTGGGAGAGAATTCGTCGTCGTCCCTCCAAGTTAAATTCTAGATTGGAAAAGGGATCGCAGGACGTTTGGGTAAAAAGAGAGAGTGTTCACACACAAACTCGAAGAAGTGAGGATCAGTATTGCCAAGATGCTGTAGACAGTAGTAGTGAGATGGATGATTCCTTACCGAGAATAAAACCAAGTAGGCCCAGCAATCTACCTCTGGGTAAGATTGAATTATCATTTTGTATCTTCACCACAGCGAGGACGTAACAAGACTATTAAGATTTTAGAAAAATTAGTCAAAGTTGGCGCGTGCCCCTACAAAAAAGGGTTTCGTAGCCTATTAAGACGTTAATTAAGTCGTTCAAATCTCTCCTCATCTCCTCTCCTCTCATCTCCTCACCACTCCTCTTCTATCCTGTCCTCTCCTAACCTGTCCTTTCTTGTCCTCTCTACTCCTCTCCTCTTCTCTTCTTTTCTCATCACTCCTCTCCTGTCCTCTCCTACCCTCTCCACTCCTCTCATCTTCTATTCTGTCCTCTCCTCTTCTATTCTCTTCTTTTCTCTCCACTCCTCTTCTATCCTGTCCTATCCAATCATGTCTTATCAAACTCCCCTCTCCTCCACCCTACTTACCGTTCTCTCTTATACTTCCCCTCCCGAAAATGTAGGACGGACGTACGGACACCCGACCGAAACTGTAAGGGTTTATGCCCGGGCTACGAAATCCTAAACCGAGTTAAATTTATGAAACTAACAAAACAATTTGTTCCAACCTTGAGATTCGCAACCAATTCGAAACTAATCCTTTAGAGACTTCTAAAAATAAATTTATTTTATGATCATTATCATTTTACAGGTCTTTCGATAACTGCAAGTAGCTCCTTGAGTTCGGGAGAATTATTAGAATCTCCGCCACGTGCTCCTTCCTCGCCATCTGCGGCGAGCCTCCAACTTAAATCTGAACCCCTCGCTATTGAATTGGGTGGTAAAAGTAGCAGTGCTCCTCTTCTTGAAAACAATGACGTCGAGAGGCATGAGAAGGAGAATCCTGTAAGTGTCATATTTCAATCTGGAATTTCATATTACCTTTTTATACTATTTTTTTGATTGAGAAACTCGAGTTCTTGGGAGAAAAATATACATTCTAATCTAGAAGAGAAGATCTATAAGATAAGAATCTATTTTTTTTATTATGAATATTCTATACTTCCTTTGTGTGATTGTATCGAAGATTATGTGTGTCAACGTACCTTTGATTTTGAACTTGCATGTTCGATTGTTGCTGCCTGCACTGTTTTATTTTTTATTTATTAAAATGTTTATTAATTACAAATAAATTATTATAAACAAAATTCAATAATCTTTAACTTTATCATGTTTTTCGCAAAAAAAATTTTTTCTACAATTTCTATTAATTTTTTTCATAATGTTTGCCAGTTATAATAAAAATAAGAAGTATTTACGGGGGTTTTGAAACGAAAAATTGTATTTTTAATCCGAATTTTTAAACAAACACAATATTAAAAATAACTTTCAATTCTATACAATTTATTCAGTCTACTTTTACACTTACATACAATTTCCAATTGGAAGATTACTGAAGGAAATTATATTTATAAACATTTTAATAAATAAAAAATATATGAAAAAAATTGAAGAAAGCTAGAATCGAACACGCAACCTTCCGACTATGCAGCCGAAGCACAACTGCCTGAGCTTCCAGCCGATTGAAAGTGTTTTTCGCCAAACTCTATGACCCATGTGGTCGGTGACGAATATTTTGAAGACGATTTTATCGAAAACGGCGAAAAGGCGAATATTACTGCGTTGGAAAATTAATTCTCAGTTAAACAGCTTTCATTAAGAAAATTATGAAACGAAATTAAAATTCACAATTGGCGGTCTCCCCTTGTAAGTCTAGAATACAATTTTATTGAAATACTTCTTCTCTCTAATCAATTTAAAAATACTATTAGCACTCAGGAGAAAAAAATTAAAAGATCCTGGAGTTAATGTCTGGAATGAATGCATGGGAAAATCGTAGTTAATCTTCATCCTACCGCATAAAGGTTCATTGGCAACAGTGGGAGCGGCTGCTTCGCATGTGACGTTTGAATCGAATGGTTATCAGTCTTTCTGCCTATCAAGCAACGATTTAAAAAATAAGTAAAAAGAAGCATCTGAAAATAACGAAGTAGAAACTTCGGTTAAATACTTTTACCCCTTCTATGGTGGACAGAATTTCACAGATTCCATTTGAGTAGACTTGAGAAATATTGAAAAGATTTTTGTTCCTGAAAAGTTCCGGGTCAGGAATATCAGAGTTTTATTGTGGTAAAATATTTTTGACAAAATTACAAAAATGTGGGAGTTACGTCATTTTGCATTTTTATGCATTTTTTTGGAAATGCGGTATCCCGGAAATTCGTCAACTTAATTATTATACCATTAAGCCATTTCCCTTTCGGGGTGGGCGTGACTTG
>CAKNYM010051477.1:161550-243670 GCA_932195095.1 Andricus curvator
CGAGAGTCTCAATTGGTTGGTGATTTATGCTGAGAAGGTTACCAGCCTTCAGCAGCGTTCAATTTAACACTTATTGTTTGTAGAAAAAATTAGAGTAATTTTAAGAGATATTTAGAAATTTTTAAAATATTCAAAATTACTTTAAAAGTTGAAATGATGTCAAATAGTTTAAACGAAATGTGTACCAACAATATCCGCCTATTCGTACCGAAATTTCGGTGCAAATAGACAAAATGTAGAATTTTGCACATTTCGAACAAAAATTTAGAAACTTTTTAAGAATTATAAAAGGATAAAAACATTTTCTTAATATTCCTAGGATAATTATCAAAAATCAGTCTGGAAGATTGTAAGGATTTTTCTTTTAATTTCGCAGGATTTGCTAAAAAATTTAGGAGAAATTCGAATCATTTTGGAAGATATTTAGAAGTTCTGAAAAAATGTCAAAAATAATTTAAAATTGGAAAAAATTCAAAACAACATGTAGATTTTTCAAGAATTTGAAATAAAATTTTAAAGCTTTTTAAGGATTTTCTTAAAACTATTTAAAATGAAAATAATTGAACTTCTAATTTAAGAAGTGTTCAGTTAAAAAAAGGTTAATCGTTCAATTTTTAATGTTTATAGTTTGAAATTGCTTACAATAATATAATTTTGAAAATTTTATAATTAATTGCTTGATTATTCAATTGATTTATTCATTCAATCAATTATTCATTGAAAATGATAACAAGATTTCTACTTTTGGAACTGAATCTGAATCTTTGAATTTTATAAAAGTCAAAACTTCTAAATTTTTCAGTTTAACTAAATTTAATTAAAAATTTTCCAAATGAAAAGTGTTTTTTGAATTAAAAAACTTTTAAACCTCAATTTTTAAAGTTAAAAATACAACACTTCCACTTTGAGTGCTTTAATTTGTAGTTCACTCTTCATTACTTCAAACGGAAAAATGTTTACCTGAAAAGACGTTAAAAATGTCTGTTATTCTCTGATGATAATACAGATTCCTTTAAATATTTACATGGTACCATATAGCAAAATAATGCGTGTATTTTCTGAAAAAAGTTTCTGCTCTCGATCTCTCTAATAGCTTAATGGGAAAGCACCCAACCGGCAATCGGAAGTTCTGAGGTTCGATTCCCAGCGGACCGCAAGGAGATCTTTTTTCAGAAAACCTTATTAAAATAATTTTTAATTCATACCTCCATCTAGTCTGAAAAGATGTAAAAAATTTCTGTTATTCTCTGATGATAATACAGATTCCTTGACAAATTTACCTTGTACCATCTAGCAAAATAATGCGTGTATTTTCTGAAAAACGTTTCTTCTCTCGATCTCTCTAGTAGCTTAATGGGAAAGCACCCGACCGGCAATCGGAAGTTCTGAGGTTCGATTCCCAGCGGAGCGAAAGGAGATCTTTTTTTCAGAAAAATTTATTAAAAAGTATCCTTTGGTCTCTATATTTATACCATAGGAACTCTGAGGCCTGATAATGTAAACCTTAAACATTTCAACCTGTTGCAATTTTTTTTGCTGAACTCTAAAAAATTCTCGAGAGAAATTTTGGTCTGGAATTTTTTGAAGACGAGATGATGCATATTATATTAGAAGAGAAGCTAACTTTGAAAATATGCGATGCGGGTTATCGGTCTATAATTCGGGAGTGGCGCGCATCTCATAAAACTGTCATTAGTGTTCTGTTTAGATAAGCACTTAGAATAATAAGGCTGGATGTGGTCAGATCGATTTATTTCGTACTCGGTCTGACGATAACGCAGAATAATGTCGCGCCAACTTCGTCGCCGACGCGTTCTTATGCGTCACTGTTCACTATTTTTGAGGAAGAGTTAATCGACCCAGTCACTCAGGCTCGTAGGAAAAAAAATCTATAAGTTTTTCGCAAAAAGTTGCAGTCCAAAAATAGATTTTATTTCTGGAAGCAATGTTTACTGAATCAATTGACTTTTCTGTATCCCTCGAAGTCGTGATATAAAGAAAAAAAACTAATAAAAATATGTTGATAAGATTATTTATTAAATTTATTATAAAGAAAAATATAAAAGAAGATCTTAAACTTTGAATTAAAAAATATTTTATTGAAGAATCATTAAAATTTTTATTTAAAAATAAAATTATTGGAATAAAAAATATTATATTAATTGTTGAGGAAAATTACTTTTGAAAATATAGGACTGTCACACAAACACTTCAGTCATTTTTAGTCACTTTTTTGAGAAAAAGCCAATTTTTTAAAGGAAAGGGCCACTTTATTCACTTTAATCCATCTCGTTTTAGATTTGATCTCAACAAGATTTAATTAATCATTGTATGAGATCAATAACAATCTATGGTATGAAAATGCTATTCAGTATCAGACTTGACACTGTTTCTTCTATTTCCCTCTTTCCCCTTTTTTTAAAAAGAATTTCTCTTTTCTCCCCTATTTTCAAGGAATTTCTCCCCTTCCTCATTTCTTTGCTTAAATTCGAACTGAATTAATAGAACCCAACATGAAAATCCAACTATTTTTGTATGAAAGTTGATTCTCTTTGGCTGAAAAGTCTACTATTTTATTTTTGGATCAGAATTTATCCTTTTTGGGTAAAAATTTAATTATTCCGTGAAAATTTAATTATTTAATTGAAAATTCAACTATTTTGTAGAAAATGCATATTTTTTGCTCGAAAATCCAGCTGCTTTGTTGAAAATTTGTCTTTTTGTATAGAAAATTAATATTTTTTGCTAGAAAAGTTATCTTTCTTGGTTGAAAATTAACTTCGTTGATGAAAACTCTACTCTCATCAAAAAAATTCGCCTTTAAGCTTGAAAATTGACCTGCTTGGTTAAAAAGAAAACAAGTGTTTTTGGTTTCAGTTTCATCTTTTTTATATCAAATTTCGACCATTTGATTGGAAATTCAAATCTTTGGTTGAAAATTGATTATTTTTAGTTGAAAATTCATCTTTTTTGGTAGAAAACTCATCTTTCTTGATTAAAGATAAACGTTTTTGTTGAAAATTCGTCTTTCGAAGTCAATAAGAAACTCCAAATATTTTGGTTTGAAATTTAATTTTCTTTGGTTGAAAAGTCTGTTATATTTTTGATTCAGAATTCATTCTTTTTTGGTACAAATTTGATTATTTTTCGAACATTTGTCTTTTTGTATAGAAAATTCATCTTTTTTGGTAGAAAAGTCATCTTCCATGATTGAAAACTGAACTATTTGGTGGAAAATTTATTGTTTTTTTAGTTGGAAATTAATTTTTTTAACTAAAAATGTAACTGTTGCAGTTAGTTATTCATCATTTCATTTGATAATTTATCTCTTTTGTTAAAAATTTAACTATTTTTGGTTGTAAGATCATTCTTTTTGGTTGAAAAGTCTAATATTATATATTGGTTGAGAATTCATCTTTTTTGGTTAAAAATGGTATTATTTGGTTGAAAATTTAATTATTTTGTTAGAAAGTCATTTTTTTGGTTGAAAATACGTCTCTTGTGGTAGACAATTGAATATTTATCTCTTTTTTTTAGAGTAGAAACTTCAACTATTTCGTTGAAAATTCATGTATTTTGTTAAAAGTTATTTTTTCGGTTGAAAATTAATCTTCTTGGTTAAAAATTTAACTATTTCGTTCCAAATTCATGTATTTTGTTCAAAATTCCTCTTTTTTGGCAGAAAATTTATCTTTTTGGTTGAAAATGAATGTTTTTGGTTAAAAATTAATCTCTTTTGTTAAAAATGTAATCTTTTTGGTTAAAAATGTGACTATGTCGTTGAAAATTAATAATCTGTTATGGCTTAGGATTCAGCTATTTTGTTGAATATTATTTCTTTTTGGTTGAAAAAACTATTCCATTTTTGGTTTAAAATTGATCTTTTTTAGCATAAAATTAAACTATTTTGTTGTGAATTCGTGTAGTCAGTTTTAGACACTTTTTAGCTTAAATTAAACATTCTTTCCACTTTTTGTTTAAATACAATAGTCTGTGGCAGCCCTGGAAATAGGGCGGGACAGTAAATAAAGAAGCCTTTCCAACAAAGTATTAAATTATTTTTTAATTTAATTTTAAATGAAGACAAGCATAAAACTGAAAGCGAGAACTGTATACACTTTATCGTCTTTCATATTTCAGCATTATCGATTTGCGAGTTTTCCGAAAATGAGAAATTCTCGAGATTCTCGTAAACAGTCTCATCCTCTTCCGGGTTTATAAATGCACGGAATCGGCGTCAGCATGTTCAATATTCGGACCAATTCTAAACCGAACGCATCAACTAGAGAGGCATTACGTTCAGTCTAGTGTAAAATAAAAATTGTATTCCGCGTTTACGATAAAGTACTACCTGTCGCCTGCAATAAATAATTAACAATGCTAAGCGAGTTTAATATCTTAATCGAGTTAATAACCAATCTAGGCTTTTTATCGACTATTATTAGCCTAGAGTATTTTAAAAGGAACTAGAACATTGTGCGTGCTACGCGCGCGATAATTACGCTGTTTTTAGAAAAAGTTGCTTTATTTTCCAAAATTTTGTTATGGATTTTACAGGAAGTCGTATATGATTTGAGAACGTTGCATATGATTTACAGAAGTTTCCTTATTATAGCGAGAAAATTCCAGTAAATTGAATATGAATGACACATTTTTTTCACTTACAGTGAACTCTTGCTTATTCAAGAAATATTACTATTCGTACATTTCTGACTTACATTTTCACCTATCCTATCATGACCATGACGTCATGCTAAAATACTCAATTCAAACCAACGAGGGCTTCCCGCTCTTCGGGTCTCTTTTTAATTGGTCAGCCACATACGCGGGCGAGACCGTACAGGGACAGTGGTGGGAGGTAAAGGAGCTTCGCCACTTGGAATATCCCAGAGTGGGGGACTTGGGATAAGTAAGCCTTGGAATAAGTGCGCCTTAGAATAAGCATGACTTCACTGTTCTTACCATTCTTTAAAATTGGCAGATTATTTTTTTAATTGACAAAATGTGACTCCGAGTGTGTATTAATTTCACCGTACTTTTAACATTTATTTAACATTAAAAAACATAAAAAATACATTTTCAAGGTCTTTCCGGATGAACTATTCATCAAGGTAGAATTGAATTCGACTATTTGAATTTGATTCGAATTTTCTATGAAGCTCCATTTACCGCGTTTTCTGGACTTGTCGCATAAATGTATTAAATTATTTTGTTTTTATATCAAAATTTTATTTTTAAAGTTCAAGAGTAAGCAAAATGTGACCCTTATATTTATGATGCAATTTAGCACAAACGGTTAATTTTTGCTATTTCTATATAAAAATTCGAGCTTCTCTTTAGATATTTATCCTGTAATATGACAAATTTCACTTCACAACTTTACACTTTAGAGGTTTTCCATATTTTTCAAGATGAATACCTCATTGAAAGAAAAACGGAAAAATCTGGAATTTACAGGGTATTTAAATCAGTTCTTGCTCGAATCATCCTGTAAATTTGACTTTGGTCCCAGGATTTTTCTTCTAATATAACTATTGGATTAAATTTTCAAGATTTCTGCTAATCGTGAATAGCGACTGAAAAACCTTTTTTGTTTCAAAATTCAACTACTTACTTATTTGAAAGGGAACCACTTGGTCAAAATTAATTTTTTTGGTTGATGATTCATTATTTTATTTTAAAAATATATTTTTGTTGTCGTTCAAAATTTAACTATTTTGTTGACATTTTGTTAAATAATTTTTTTAACTGAAAATTTAACTATTCCATATTTGGTTGAACATTGGTCTTTTTCAGTTAAAAATTTAAATGTTTGGTTGAAAATTTCTGTATTCTTTTGAAACTTTGTCTTTTTTAGTAGAAAATTAAGAGACAAATTCACCTTTTTGATTGAAAATTCATGTACTTTGTTAAAAATTAATCTTTTTTGGTAGAAAATTAATCTTTTTGGTTCAAAATTCATGTCTTTGGCTTGAAAATTGGTTGTTTTTATTAAAAATTAATTTTTTTAACCTAAAATTTAACTATTTCATGTTTGGTTAAACATCAATTTTTTTTCTGTTGATACGTCGTCTTTTGTGATAGAATATTAATCTTCTTGGTGACTAATTCACCTTTTTAGTTGACAATTTAACTATTAGGTTAAAAAATCAATTAAAAATTAAAATATTTAGTTGAAAATTCATGCATTTTGCTAAAAATTATTCTTTTTTGGTAGAAAATTAATTTTTTTGGTAGAAAATCATTCTTTTGGGTTTCAAATTCATTCCTTTGGTTAAAAATTAGTTTTTTTGTATTAAAAATTAATTTTTTAAATAACTAAATTTTTTGTCGAAATTTTGTTGAAAATACATTTGTTTGTTTGAAAATTTAACTGTTTCGTTGAAAATTAATTGTATTTGCTTAAAAACTTATTTCTCTAACTGAAAATTCAACTGTTCTAGTTTTTGTGGAAAATTCATATATTTTATTAAAAATTTGTCTTTTTTGGTAGAAAATTCATCTTTTGTGTTGAAAATTCAATTATTTCGTTACAAATTTATTTTTTTGTTTGAGGGCGCATCATTTTAGTTAAAAGTTCGTTTCTTTGGGTAAAAATTTATCAAATTTAATTCAAAATTCGTTTTGTTTTGTTAAAAATTAATTTTTTTTTTTACTAAAAACGTAGCTATTTCATTTTTGATATAAAATTGATCTTTTCAGTAGAAAATTCACTTATTTTATTGAAAAATCGTCTTTTTTAGTTGAAAGTTCAATTATTTTGGTACAAAATACATATTTTTGTGTTGTAAATAAAACTTTTTTTCCAAAGTTCGTCTTTATGACCTGAAAACTCAACATTTTGGATGAGATTATTTCTCTATTGGTTGAAAAATATTTTTTGGTTGATAATCCAATTCTTTTGTTGAAAATTCTTATTTTTCAGTTTCATTTAACAGTTTTATTTATTGAAAATTAAAATATTTTTGGTGGAAATATGAACTATTTCACTTTTTGTTGAGAACTCATTTTTTCTATCAAAGATTTATCAGTCTGGCTGAAAATTTAACTTTTTTCTTGCTGTAATTTATCATTCTTTTAAGTTGTTGATATGGCGAATTTGAGGTCGCGGCTTTCAAAAAGCCAGAGTTTATCTCCGGTTCGCGATTTTGATACTATGATGGTCTGTGAATGAAAGATGGATTTATCCCAGTTTTATTTATACTTCAACGTCTAAAACTTCTGTTTTTTCTAGATTCGAAATTTTTTTATATTTCTCAGATGAATTTTAATTGTATGTTTAAATTTTCATTGCAGGATCTGCAGCAGCCGAGATCGCAATCAGAACGACAATTATCAGGTGAGTCAGCTTTATCAATTTTTTAAATTGAATTATTTTTCCTACAATTTTATAATATTAATTCCTATATTTTGCTCGATTAACCATCGAGAATCGAGAAATTAAGGAGAAAAGACAACTTGGTGAGACATTGGACATGTCCCACGTGTGTTGTTTGCAATTATGAGTAGGCGGTGGTTGTCAGCAGGATTTCGTAATTTTTCCAGCAACAAGTTCTTGCGTTTTTGAGCATTCCTTCAGCAATCAAATACAATCACACCTGCAATCTTTAATTAAAAAGAAACTTTTCCAAAAAATGTCAGGGAAAGTTAGGGAAAAGTCATGGATTTTGAAAAAAATCTTACAAAAGTCAGGGAATTTCTATAAGAGGCACTTTAAATAACTGTCAAGGATAATAATTTTCAATTTTTTAAATTTGAAATTGTTTTATTCCTTTTGTAAAAGATTCTAGCTGAAAGAAGTTACAAGATTAAGATTCTTGTTTTTGAATATTAATGATCAGGGGAAATGAAAGTTTGTCAGGGAAAAATTAGGGAACATCGAAAATTATAAGCTTTGCGGTTACACTGATATAATATTCTTGCCAGTAATTTATTTGCCTTGCATTTCTATTTTTTTTCTTTAGCAGTTTCTTCCTTCTGACGATTATATTTTTAGTTAAAAATTTCATTATTTGGTTGAAAATTCAACAATTTTGTTAATACTTTATCCTTTTTGTTTGAAAATTCAAGTGCTTTTTTGAAAGTTTGTCTTTTTGGGTTGAAAATTTAACTATTTTAGTAGAAAATTATGTTTTTGTTGAAAAATATTTTTTTTTTAAATTCGTCTTTTTGGTTTAAAAATGTATGTGTTTACATAGAAATTTCTTTTTTTTTTATAAAAATGCAACTGTTTGGTTGAAAATTAATCTTCTTTTTTTGAAGATTGAACTATTTTGTTGAAAATTCTTCTTTTTTGGTTGAATTAAACTGTTCTTAATTTCATATTAAAATCTTCTTTGGTTGAAATATCTACTATTACTATCACCACTTTATTGAAAAATCATTTTTTTGTTAATTCAAAATTTTATTTGAAAATTCATCTCTTCGGTTAAAAATTATTTTAAGTTTGTAAATTAACTTTTTTCAACTTGAAATTTCAACTATACTAGGTGAAAATTCATAATTTTAGTTGGAAAATGATCTCGTTAGGTGAAAGTTTAACTATCTTGTTGCAACTTGATCTTTTTTAATTGAAAATTCAACTACTTGAATAAAACTTAAACTACTTTGTTAAAATAAATATTTTGTTGGTTAAAGGTTCATCTCTTTGGCTGATAATTGAACTATTTTCTTGAAATTTGTTTTTCTGGTAGGAACTAATATTCTTGGTTTGAAATTTCCTCTTTTTTGATTAATAATGCAACTGTTTGGTTGAAAATTACTTTTTTGTGGAAAATTTACATTTCTTGGGCGAAAAATCAACTGTTTTACAGAAGGTTCGTCTTTTAGCTTAAAAAATCAACAATTTGGATGATTTTTTTTATTTGTTGCGTAATCAATCTTTGTTTGGTGAAAATTCAACTTTTGGGTGAAAAATTCATCGTTTTTGTTCAAAATTCATTTCTTTTGGTTGAAAATTTTACTATTTCGTTTAAAATGTTTTTTTTTTAATGCAGTTTTATCTTTTCCACTTTTGGTGGAAAATTTATTTTCTTTAGTTGAAAATTCAACTATTTGTTTGATTTTCATGTATTTTGTTGAAAAATCATCTCTTTGGTTGAAAATTTAACTATTTGGTTAAAAATTCTGTTTTCGGGTTGAAATGTCAACTGTTACATTTCTTGTTGAGAATTCATCATTTTGTTGAAAATTCAAAGGTTTTTGGTTGAAGATTAATATTTTTTTATTAAAAATTCGAGCATTTGGTTGAAAATTCATCTTGGAAGTTGCAAATTCAACTATTTGGTGAAAAGTTCAACTGCTTTGTTGCAAATCTTTTTTTTTTTGCTATAAATTTCAACTATTTAGTTGTAAATCCAACTGTTTGGTTAAGAATTAATTTTTCTTTTTTTGAAAATCTAACTATTTGATTGCAAATGCAACTGATTTTGTTGAAGTTTAACCTTTTTTGTTTGAAAATTGGAGTATTTGGTTGAAAATTTAATTATTATTTTTAAAATGGAAATATTTTGCTGTAAATTGAACTCTTTTGTTAAAAACTTATCTTTTTTGGTCTGAAATTGAACTGTTTTATTGAAAATTCGTTAGTTTGGATTAAAAATGTATCCTTTATGGTAGAAAAGTCATATTTTTTGGTTGAAATAAATATATTTGAAATTTGTAATTATTAAGCTGAAATTGCTTTATTCCATTCATAAAAGATTCTCTGTTAAAAATGTTACATGACTAAAATGCTAGAGTTCAAATATTAGTGGTCAAGGAAAATGAAAAATTGGTCAAAGAAAAAGTCAGGGAATTTTGAAAATGAAGTTTTTAGGCCACCCTGGGAGATAGCTATTTCTTTTTTTACAAAATATATTTATTAGACATTTTATTAATTAAGAGAGAGTCTTATGACGAATTTTAATCATAGAATGAAACAAATTCGCTTCGTGAATTTGATATTTTCCGGATAATTTAACGTTAATCATCTTTGAGATTCCATTCGGACTTACCAAAATTCTGTTTGACATAAGCCTTCAATAGCAAAGATCCTACCCTTCCAAGTTATATAATTGTTATTGCATTGTTAGGGGAATGTCAAACTCACAGAATGGCAAAATTGAAGCCAAAGTAATTAACGCTTGTTATAACGCGTTATAACGAGGAAAATGGCGAACAGCTATTAAATTGGTTGAAAATCTACTGTTGACGAATATACGCAGAACCCATGTCGATTACTGTGTTGAGACAGGTGACGAAAATTAGTTTTGACCTTCCAAGCAACAAAATCGATTAAAATTCTACTGTAAAATTCCCATTTCTAGTTATAATCAAAACTTGATCGGAAAATTCGTTTCCATGGTGATATTTTCTCTCTGGAAAATCTGACCTTTTTACTTTTCGAATATACAAGTCAGCAGAAAAAAATTCTGCTCAACTTACAGGATTTTCAGTTAAAATAGGGACAGAATAGTTAATTCTGTAAAGATTACCGAATCTGCTTCAGAGTTTACAGAATTTTCAGTAATTTAATAAATTTACGGATATTTTCTGTAACAGTTACTGAAATTTTTGGTCAAGTTGACTTCTTTAAAACTGTAAAATCTAATAAAAAATTCTGTGAATTTTACAGACAGTATCCTTTTTGTAAAATTACTGAAAATTCAGTAAACTCTGCAGAAAATTCTGTAAGCTTTACAGAAAAGCTGTGTTATCCCTATTTTAACTGAAAATCCTGTAACTTTAGCAGACACTTTTTTCTCCGTGGCAGGAATTTAAAAAGACCCTAAATTCGTTTTTTATTTAAACTATTTTTTCAGGCTTTCAAAACGGTAAATTTCGTAAAATCTAGGGAAAAAAATGCTAATTGAATAATTGCGGATTGAAACTTTTACAAACTTGGGAATGAAGAAATAATAGTTCAGGGCGGCCACTTGAACGGGAAACCGGAAATTTTGTTTAATTTTTAATAAGAACACCTTATATTTATCAAATAATGGGCAGTTTTAATTTCAACAGCAGCACATAATAAAAAGTCATTAGTGATAAAAAAATGTCTGTAAAAATATTTATCGAGTAAGAAAAGCCAATATATTCCATTTTAGTTACAGATTGCATTACTCTTTTCCCCTGTTTTAAGGAAATTTTCCTTTTTCTTGTTTTTTCGCTTGAATACGAACTGACGTAAGAGTAAATTACAACTATTCTTTGTTGAAAATTAATTCTTTTTGGTTAAAAATTCAACTATTTTGTTGAAAATTTAGTTATTTTGTTAAATTTCAACTCTATTGTTAAAAATTCATCCTTTTTGACTGAAACTTCAACTATTTTGGTAGAAAACTCATTTTTATGGTAGAAAAGTAATTTTTGTTTCTTAAAAATTAAACTGTTTGATTAGAAATTAAACTGTTAGATTAAAAATGTAACTAGCTTGTTGAAAATTCAACTATTTAGTTTCTAATGCAACTGTTTGCTTGAAAATTAATTTTTTTAAATTTTAAGTCGAAATATTTGGTTGAAAATCATCTTTATTGGTTGAAAATGATATTTTTTTATGAAAAATAAGTCCTTTTCGAATGAAAAGTCATCCTTTATGGTAGAAAAGTAATCTTTTTTGGTAATAATTCGTCTTTCTTGCTTTAAAAATACCTCTTTTTAATTTAAGTGCCTTCTAAAAAATGCGTCTTTTTGGTTCGAAAATTCAACTATTTGGTTGTAAATGCAACTGTTTAGTTAAAAATTCATTTATTTTGTGAAAAAGTCGTATTTTTTTATCGAAAATTCAACTGTTTTGTTGACCCCGTCTTTTTGGATTGAAAATTCATTCTTTAGAGAAGAAAAGTAATTTTTTTGGTTGAAATTCGTCTTTCTTGGTTAAAAATGAACTTTTTTGTTGAAATGTCAACTGTCTTTTGAAAAATTCCTCTCGTATGCTTGAAAATTCAACTATTTTTTTGGTTGAAAGTTTAACTATTTGGCTGTAAATGCAGCTGTTTAGTTGACAACTTTTTGTTGTCGAAAATTGAAATATTTGGTTAAAAATTCATCTTTTTTTATCGAAAATTATATTTTTTGTTGAAAGTTTACCTTTTCCGATTGATAATTCAGCTTTTTTTAATTCATCTTGTTGGCTTGAAAATTCCACTATTTGGTTGAAAATTCAACTATTTTTGGATGAAGTTGGAACATTTTTGAATGAAAATTCGACCATTTGATTGAAAATTCAACTATTCAGTTATAAATTAAATTATTTTATTAAAAATTCAACTATTTTTTAACCATTCAACTTTTTAACTTGAAAACTTAACTATTTTGTTAAATATTCGTCTTTGGATTGAAAATGAAACAATGTGGTGAAGATGCAATATATTTCGAATTGAAATATTAGGAATTTAAAGCATTCCATACTGAACATTTTGGGCTGTAAAATTTATAGTTACTAAAAACTATGTATTCCTGTGACAAGAAAATTTGAAACACCGAGAATTTTTTCGGACGATAAAAGTGGCGAATATTTAGTTTGTATAATTACAGTTTGTGAAATTGATATTTTATCATTTTGAGTGATTCATTGTGAGATAATTTTTTTTTCAAGCCCTTAGAATTAAACTTATTGAGATTATAAGGTTTCCATTATATAACTTCTTCACTACTAAATGGTTGAATAAAAGATTTCTGAATGAAAATTTTGTTAGCTTTAATTTGAAAAGTTGAATATTCAGAAGAATTCAATTTTGGCAGCTTTAATTTGCAGTTTAGTTTTGATTACTCCAAATGAAAAAATCTTCAGTGTTAACAGCTGAAACTTTTGAATTTCAATGACCGGTAAAATGTTTTGCGAACCGGAAAAAGCGGGAAATGACCGTGAATTTTTTCCTTGTAATTCATAAAAATGTTTGCGTTTCAAACAATTCAGGAAACCGTGGCATGCCTGAAGACTTTGAATATGAAAAATTGGATAGAAGTGAAAATTAGAATAAATTTTAGTAAAGTACTTTAAAGCCTAGATCCTAGGCTTGGATCGTGACCAGTGTTTAATGTTCGGAACATAAGCAGAAGCCTCTTTGTTTCTTAGGTAGCGTGCGAACTTTCGAAAACAGTGTACCTTGTACGGGGTTCTATACGTCGAAATAGTGGCTTGGATGAAAACGCTTCGAGCTCGAATGGGTTTGATCGCGATTCGAGAATGCAATTACTCTGGATCACCGTAACGAGAACTATTACGAGAACTTGATAATTAACCAGAAGCACGATAGACAAGACGTGTTCACTTTAGGTTATACGAACCAACTTGATTAATCGGTTAAACTCGATTCATTGATTGTTTTCCATAATAGTTTCTGTCTTCCCCCCACAAAATCACATAAAGGAGTCTTTTATTATTTTTAGCGAATGGGAAAAAATTGCAGAGTTCCAATTGCTGAAGAATAATGTTTAAGTTTAGATAAGGGGCCGTGCATAAATTACGTTTATACGTAATCACTGTGTTATAAATAATACTCTAGCTCGGACCGAACCATTTACAAATTTTGCGCCATACGGGATTACCAATCACAGCCAAGCAGATGACTGCCACGTCAGTCGTATGTTTTCACTTCTAAAGATAATTTAAATATCACGACTCACGTTTCCGACGGCCCTACAGTCTCTTAAAAACTGATTTTGAATAAAACATCGTACATCACTCGGAGGGTTAGACAGGTCCTCATGTGGAGCTCAATGTTCCAAAGAACGACAAACATTGATCTCCCCGAAAAGACATTTTTAACACTCCGTGTGATATACTATAAATTTGTTTCTCAAATTCTGATCCAGTTACCCCCCTTTTGTTAGTGTCCGTAAGTTTTAACCTCCCCCCCCCCCAAAAAAAAACGTAAGCCGATTTTTTGGGACGAGCTTTCGATACAATCTTAATGTTTGTTATTAATTAACAAAGTAGTATAATTTTGAACCAAGTAGTTGATTTTTCAATCAAAACAGACGAACTCTCAACAAAAAACGAAATAGTTGATATTTCAACGAAGAAAGGATTTTTATTGTAAATAAAAAACAGTTGAATTGAATCAAAGGAGACGAATTTTCAGCAATATTGTTGAATCTTGTACCAAAAAAAATTCATTTTCAACCAAAAAGATACATTTTTAACTAAAAAGGATGAAATTTCTATCAAAAGAGATGAATTTTCAAATCAAAAAGACGAAGTTTCAACCAAGAAAGATTTTTCAGTTAATAAAGAACAAAAAATTTTCATCCAAAATGTTGAATTTTCGGGACAAAAAGATTTATTTTTTACCAAACAAGACAAATTTTCTGCAAAGTACGTAAATTTTGAACCAAATGGTTAATTTTTTAAGCTAAAAAATATTAATTTTTAGCCAAAAATGAAATAAATTTTCAACCAAATAGTCAAATTTTCAGTTAAAAAATTAATTTTAAACCAGAAGACTAATTTTAAGCAAAATAGTTCAGTTTTAAACCGAAGAGATGCATTTTAACTAAAATTATGAATCTTCAAAAAAAAAAAAAATTTGAGAAATTGTTCAACTTTCCGAAACACTTGCATTTTTTACAAAAAAATTATTTTTATACCAAAAACAGCGAACTATCTACAAAATACGTCAATTTTCCATCTAATAGGTAAATTTTCTCCCAAAAAGAAGTTTTTAACAAAATACATGCATTTTTAACAAATTAAATGAATTTTTAACCCAATAGTTTAATTTTCAAGTAAAAAAGATTTTTTAACAAAATAAAATGAATTGCTAACATAATAGTTA
Source organism: Andricus curvator (assembly GCA_932195095.1). Taxonomy (NCBI): domain Eukaryota; kingdom Metazoa; phylum Arthropoda; class Insecta; order Hymenoptera; family Cynipidae; genus Andricus; species Andricus curvator. Next base: position 176,310 of record CAKNYM010051477.1, read on the forward strand.
CATTTTCAATCAGAAAAATGAATTTTCAACCAAAAAGACTAAAAATGATGATGCAAAGAAACGGTTTTTATGAAACAGCAATTTTGCAATAATCAAGCCATAGACCCTGATATTTGTTCTTTTGGGTTCGGATTTTAATGCCGTTCTCAGGGAATAGGTTTCTGGGTCAACCATCAAATTAGAATGTCAATTTTCCATTTTGGTTGTGAAGGAAATTTGTTTGGTTTCATAATGCCTTCAGATCGAATAGGTTTTCATAATATTTTCTGTGTATACTTTGGAATCTTTTGAAATCACTTCAAATCTTCGAAATCTCAAAATCCCCCTTTTGAAATATTTTGAAATCTCTTAAAATCCCTTTAAATCCCTTAAAATCATTTTTAATCCTCCTAAAAATCCTTGAAGTCCTTAAATCTATAAATCTGTGAAATCCTTTGAAATGTTTTGAAATCCCTTGAACTCTCATGAAATTCCTAACAAGATTTGGAAATCTCGTTCAATTCCTTAAACAAACTTAATTGTTTTTATTACTTTTTCGTTCTTTGGACTACCTTAAAATCCCGTGAAATCCTTTCAAATTTTTTGAAATCGCTGGAAATCTTTCGAAATCGCGAGAGAACGCAGAATAAAAATGAAATACGTATGTAGCCAAAGGCTTCGTTAATTTCTGTTGGGGGGGGGGGGATATCCTAAAATTGGTAACCTAATTTATGGAAGACCCCTAAGGTTATAAGTCAGAGTTCTATGCTTAATACACTGCAGTTGCTTATTTTGATATAGACCTTTTTTGGAAACTTGATTCCTTTTTTATGTATAAGAGTAAAGAGTTTTTTAATCTCTCTCTTAATCTGAAGCACGCCCCTTATCCTTCTTCGGTAAAAGCTGGGCGCTCAATAAAAAATCCTAAGACGTGAGAGCGCATATGAACGATTCGCCTATATTATTAAAAGCAGCGCTCTAACTACGCGGGTGCAGTTTGCAGCAAAACGTACTTCGTTAGAGGTCTTCCACTTCACGAGAAATTAATTATAGAGGGACGTGATAACCGAGAAAAAGGATCATATCTCAGGTCGAGATAGAATAGCCTTTGGCCAAATAAAAACTTTAATTAAGGTTGGTTAAGTATGGCAATTTGAAATGCTGACTAATTCTATTAAAATCGATGTTTTCATGATTAACATATTACACTGAAGTCCTGATATAAGGACACCCGGTTTAGGATATTCCTAGAACTGATGGCCTCCGCAGTATCGTGATGTGAGAAGCCGCGGGGCCGAAAGGGAGCCTGTGCTCAGTCAAGCGTGACAGACAGCCTGAGGGCCATACTCTCAGCGCGTTAGATGCATCAGGTTGCGTCATGCAGCCTTGTTCCTGCGAACCTGCCTGTTTACGTTTGGATTCGCCTGATTCAGGTCTTATATCGGGAGTTGAGTGTACTTAATGCAGGTGGATAATTGAATCTTCTTTATTCACTACCATTTACTCATTTGAAGATATTTAAACTAAGTATTAAGAATCTGAGCTGTAATATTATTACTGAAATCAAGGATAAATAGATATTTTGCAATCACAATTATTTATACAATTATTGTTTCACATGTTATTTACAGTCACTTGCAATCAGAAAATTTTAAATCATTATTTGAAATAGTTACATGTGTACGCTTAGACACATGGAATTGTTTAAGGCCTCTCGTTCGATCACCGAAGTTAAGCAGTGTTTCGTTCGGGTATACTTGGATGGAGGTCGCCGTAATAAATTGTTATTTTTAGATGAAACACATTATATCTTTAGTAATAATGAACGTTCAATATTTAGAACTCAACCCATTTTTTTAAACATGATCATTAAAAATTTCTTCGGTTTCGGATGCTTTTAAGCAGAAGTTTCAAAAATATTGATCGTTATAAATTAGAAAATTCATTAGTTTTTAATTTTTGAAAAGATTTAACTTAGAGGTTAAAATTTGAATTTCGAATCTGTCAGAAATTATCTGGAAATCGTTTCTAATCACGTGGTCACAAACAATAATATTTCACAGGGATCACAGTCCGTCCCCTTTTTTTATCTAAAACCCTTTTTCCACATTAAATTCTAAAAAAAATCGGCTAAAGCACCGAACTTGACCCAATTTTCCGTCAACAGTATGAAAAATGAGGCTAAAATGCTCTAATAATAGGGGAAATAAGGAAGGAATAAAGAAGGAATTGTTAACCAATAAGATTATTTTCTATAAAAAAGACGAATTTTCAACTGAAATGATAAATCTTTAACCAAAAAATAAAATGTTAACAAAGTAGTTCAAATTTTAACCAATTCGGTTAATTTTCAACCAAAGAAGATGAATTCTGAAGAAAAAAATGTAATTTGATATTTCCGAAAAGAAAAGGTTTTATTTTTAATTCAACAATAGTTGAATTTATCTAAAAAGTCGAATTTATAACAAAATAGTTTATTTTCAACCAAAGAGTTGAATTTTCAAATAAAAAAATTTAATTTTCAACTGAAAAGATTAATTTTCTACCAAAGAAGAAAACGAATTTTCAAACAAATAGTTGAATTTCACAATAAAAATGTTTAATTTTCAATCAAAAATGGAATAGTTAAGTTTTCAATTTAAAAAAATTTAATTTTGAATTAAAAAAAGTTAAGTTCATCCAAACAATACGAATTTTCAATACAATATTTTAACCCCGAACTAAAATAGATTGATTTTCTACCAAATAGTTGAATTTTCAACCAAAAATATCAAATTTCTATTAAAAGGAGATGAGTGTTTAAACCCAAGAGACAAATGTTAAAAAACTAGTTGAATTTTCCACCAAACAAGATTTTTCAGTGAAGAAAAAAAATGTTAACCAAAATGTTAAGTTTTCAAGCAAAAAGGCAAATTGTCTACAAAAAAGTTGAATTTTTAACTCGAAATTATGACTTTTCAACAAAAGAAAAAGAGACGAATATGGGAAATACTGTGAAGCCTGCGATGAATAAATAGGAATTTTTATTCATTTTTAATAACTTTAAAATATTAAGTTAGAATACTGAAACTTTTATCAGAAAAAAAAATTAATTTTTCACTGCATATTTTTTCATTTCGGATTATACACTTTTAAATCCGGATTGCGCAAAATTTATGGCCCTGAATGTCGCAATTTAATCATTAAAAAAAAAAGTTAAAAAAAAATAATTTCGAACGAAACCATCTTAATTTTTAATGCAATACGTAATCATGCATCTTGGGACCCTCTAATAAATTATAATTAATTTGAAGTTGATTACTGTATGAGTGTATGGTTTGGTTTTACATTTTGGCAAACTGCCTATTTGAGAAAATTTTCATTTTTATAATTTAGTTATTTTCGCTAATTACAATTTTTTAAATTTCTGTTTTCTTACACTATAATTTTCTTTTCATCTGATGAGAGCTTTCAACTGATAAAAGTAAATTAAAAACAAATTTAAAAGTCTAAGGAAATAAAAACAGAAAAATTAGGTTTTGCAACTAATCATTCTTGGTTTTTAAAATTGTTTCTATTTAGCTTACTTAGAAAAAATATAACAAAAATGACTAGAAAACTTGCTGAAGAAGAGTCGATACTTTTAAAAGGCACTTATAAATATGCTCGAGATACCCATATGATATAAAATCTTTTTTAAAATAAATTAAATCCCCTTTCAATCCCCTTTTCTCAAAAAAACTTCACTTTTTTTATCTAAAATTGAACTTCTTAACCACTATGATCCCTTTATTTTATAATATTTTCATGGTCTAATAATATTCTTCCTCTCTATCGAGAATGTGAGGTTTTTTGATATTGGGTAAAGCTTTTCTACACGACAATAAAGATACACTGGAACCTGGATTTGTGCACGGTTTCGGGCAGGGCTCGCAGTAGCCTTCAACACCAGTCCATGGGCTCCAACCGTAAACAGGCAGGGTCGCAAGAATAATTTCTGTTGAATTTAGACGGATGACGCAACCTGATGCAACTAACGCGGTCGGAGTGCGGCCCTCATGCTGCTTGTCACGCTCTCTCGGTCTCTCGGCTCTCATCACCAAATTGCCGAGGACACCAATTCTAGGAAAGCACAAAGTATATTATTTTGAGATAATAATGTCAATGAATATCCAGTGAACTCTCACTTATTCCAAGGGCCGAGCAACGTAAATATTCGGATATTCCAAGTCTGCAGGAGCCCCTACCTCTACCGCGAGTCGTAGGGTGATTTTATCAAACGACGTTCATTGGCTGCCTTGCCTTGTGTCGATGCGCGCGCTGCAAGCATGTGTACGTCCTTGCATTTACGCATACATGCAAACGAGGGATTCCCGCTCTTCGGGCCTCTTTTTAATTGGTCAACCACTGACGGGGGCGAGACCCTACAGGGGCAGTGGTGGGAGGTAAAGGAGCTTCGGAGCTAAAGGAGCTTCGCTTGGAATATCCGAGCGTGAAAGACTTGGAATAAATGAGCCTTGGAATAAGTAAGAGTTCAATGTACTGGCTTTAGGAAGCTCCTCAGCAGCTTATTCTCATTATGTGGCTCAATCTGAATCGCTCCTTCTATCCAATCGACGCTCGTGAAAGTGGATATTCTCATTGCTAATTATCTGAATTAATGCATAAAACAGATACTGAATGAAGAAAAGTGGTGGAAACAATAGAGTGAGCTGGTTTAACTGTCTAGTGTTGAAAGCTTAATCCATGCGAGACAACTAGGACAAGTTCAGTATAATGAGGATTCTGTGTATTGCTTATCGCAAAGGGTGCAACATTTCCTTCATTTATTTATTTTCTTCGACGTCACCATCTGTACTTTTATTTTCTATGACCTGATTCAATTAATAACAAATGTGTTTTCCATTCCATAAAGAATTTTCTCGTCCTCGTATCGGGGAAACTCTGCTAGAGTAGGTCACCGAAAATGTTTACATTTTTTACATACAGGGCTGCCACACAGTCACTTAAGTCACTCTTTTAGTCACTTTAATAAGTTTAATCCATCTCATTTTAGATTTTATCTAAAAAAAAAAAGAAAACTTAATTAATCTATGAATGAAATCTATAGTAATCGATAGTATGAAAATGCTATTCAATGACTTGACACTTTTTTCCCTATTGCCCTCTTTTTCCCTGTTTTGAGAATTCCTCTTTTTTGACATATTTTCAAGAAACTTCTCATTTTTATTCTTTTTTGTTAATATGCGAACTGAATTAATAGAAACCAATAAGAAAATATAACTATTTTTGGTTAAAACTTAATTCTTTTTTGTTGAAAAGTCTTATTTTATGGTCGAAAATTCAACTGCTTCATTGAAACTTCTTCTTTTTGGATAGAAAAATCATCTATTTTTGGCAGAAAAGTCATCTTTCTTGGTTGAAAATTTATCTTATCGGTATTAAAAAGAAAATTTTTTCTAAAGCATTCAAGTTTCCAGCTTGAATACTCAACTTTTTTGTTAAAAAATCATCTCTTTCGGTAGAAACTTCTTTTTTTTGGGTAGAAAATGCAACTATTTGGTTCAAAATTTAGCTGTCTTGGTCGAAAACTACCTTTTTTGTTAAAAATTGATCTCTTTTCTGGTCAAAATTTAATATTTTTTAGTGAAAAATGCAACTATTTGGTTGTCAATTAATAATCTGTGTTGGTTGAGAATTTAAATATTTTGTTAGAAATAAATTTTTTTTGGTTAAAGATTTATCGTTTTAGTTGTAAATTCATCTTTTTGGTTGAAAATTGAACTATTTTGTTGAAAATTATTTTTTTTCTGTAGAAAATTAATCTTCTTAGTTGAAAAGTCATATTTTTTATTGAAAATTCAACTAAAATAGTTGGTTGAAAATTCATGTATTTTGTTGAAGATTTGTTTTTTTGGTAGGAAATGTATCTTCTTAGTTGAAAATTAATGTTTTTGTTTAAAAAATCATCTATTTTATTGAAAATTCATCTCTTTTGGAAGAAATTTAATATTTTTTGGGTAAAAATGTAACTGTTTGAGTGAATAGTAATAATCTATTTTGGTTGAGGATTCAAATATTTTCTTGAATATTCATCTTTTTTAGATGGAATATTAACTTTTATATTTTTCGTCTAGAATTCATCTTTTTTATTTCAAAATTTAACTACTTTGTTAAAAGTTTAACTACTTGATGAAAAACAATTTGAAAATCTGTTTGAAAATTTAACTATTTTGTTGAAAATTCTTTTTCTTTTAATTAATGGTTTTAACGGGAAATTTTACTATTCCATTATTAGGTGAAATATATCTTTTCGTCATGACTCAATTGAAAATTCGACTTTAGATGCCTGTGGAGCGGGTCAAAAATCGAATTTTCAACCCTAGGGAAGAAAGTGACAGGTAAATGTAAATGGCGGTGTTTATTCTCCTGTTAATAGGGGAAAAGATTCTTTTATATTTCCCTATTTTTGTGAAAATTAAATTTAATTAACTTTTTTAACTAATTCTGTTCAAAAAATGTCGATAGAATCCACTATTTAGTTCTTTCAATGTTTTTAAAAAGCAATCTCCAGGTACATTTCATAACCTCTTTCGATTTCCGAATAGGTCATCGATTCTGGCAGAAAAACTACAGACGAAGGCGCACTCATTCATGCATAATTAAAAAAATAGCACACATTGCATTCCAAATTAAACAATTTTAACAATTAATAGTACAGTTTATTTGTTCAACATTTTAGTATGAAAGCCATGTCGTTGGTTATAATGCTCAAAATGAATTTTCCTTATCTCTCAAATGTATTTCTTTTCATATATCTATAAAATTTCTTCCCGCTGTATTCAATATTCTATGAAATATTGTGTCTAAATTTTTAAGAACAAATTTTGTTGCATATTTCAATAAATTCAAATGAACTAATCTTAAAAATAAACCTACTCTTGCATAGTTTTCATTATATTTTCTTCTCTACTCATTTGTCTATTATTCTAGACATATTTTTACGAAATGATAAATCTGTTTATCATTCGAGATGATCATCAAGAATCCTTTCATTTCTTCCGGTCATTAATTTGTGTTGAGTGATAACTCTAATTGAAAAGTGCAACCAATTTTCAGTTTAGACATCGAAATGTAACATTTTTCATCTGGAAACTAAAAGAGATGTTGTTCCTGTGTGGAATTTTATTTTTATCATGGAATAGATTTTTCAGAAGATGTCGGTGCAAGCTAAGGGTGAACTCGAATAACCCTCTTGTCCCAGTTTCGGACACCTAGTATGTCATCAATCTTCCTTTTCGACTTTATTGCGCCCATCCTTTGCTTGCTTCAATGACTGACAGTACAAATGATATATTTGTAAGGAAAGTCCATAAACTAGACTCAAGAAATTCATATATGGATTTGGATGATAGATATCTATTCCATGTGCAATATGAATTTTTGAAAGTGTCGAAGCTTTTCCTTTAGAAGCTGTAAAATCTATTTCCTTCTAGGGACCTTTTGTCGAAAAGTAGTAAGTAAAGGGATGAAAACAAGAGGATGCTTTTACGGTGATGAAAGCACTTGCAAAATTTAGGTGTCGAATAATCTTTTACGAGCAGTATCAATTTGAAGAAAATTGAATATGGTAATATATAATCTTTTTCTTTAATAAAATCGCATGTCTCTTATCAAAATTTTCGATTTAATATTTCAAAAATATTTTTTTTCAAGTTTTCTGATCCTTGAGGTTTCATTTAAAATGCATCAAATAGAAAAAATGTAATGCATTTGTAAAAAAATATGAAAACCATGCTTAAAGTTATTTAAAAAAAAATTATGCAGGCCTCGTACTCATGCCACTATTGACACTTTTTTAACGATGCAACTATTTTGCTACTATTTGGAAAAAAATGACAATAGTGCTACTTTTTTCTTAAATTGCTCGCTATTGCAACTATTTATTCACTTTGGCCTTTAAATATATTTTCACACTACTTCGCTGATTGTCTAAAATAACATATCCCCTATCTCAAAAATCGAAATTTCAAAAGATTTCAAGATTATAAAAGTTTTGCAATTTTTCGAAGAAATTTAAAGATTTGTATGGATTTGCTAGATCTATGTACGCAATCTTAATCTCTAAAGTCCTTGGAGAAATTTTTTAAATTTCAAAGGATCTTGAAAGGCTATCAAACAAATCAAAGGATTTCAGAAATTTCAAGGAATTTCAGCGAATTTCTTGAGAAATTTAGGAAAGTAAATGAAGTGGAATGAAATTTTGAGGGACTTCTAGGGACTTCAAGGGATTCATACGAATTTCATGAGCTTTCACAAGATTTAAGAGATTTTAATTATTTTTCAGGATTTAAAAAAAATATAGTGTAATTTTAAGGGAATTTTAAGTATATTTTATGGGATTTTATGGTGTCTCACAGGATTTCAAATCATTAAACATTTTTGAAGAAATTTTAAAAGCTATTAAAGGTTTCACTATGTTGTACAGAATTAAAAAACATTTCTAGGGATTTCACAAGACTGAAGGGATTTTAAAAATTTCAAAGGATTTTAATGAATATGTTGTCATCTTTTCGGTTGACAATACGTCCTTCTTGGTTGAAAATTCAACTGTTTGGTTAAAGATTTAACTATTTTCTTAAAAATTTAATTATTTTGTTAAAAATTTGACTTATTTTTAGAAAGTCCTATTTTCTGGTGGAAAATTCAACTGCTTTTTTTAACATTCGTTCTTTTCGATTGAAAATTCATCTTTTTTTTCAATTATATTTATGGTTACAATTTTGTATTTTTTGTTTGAATATTTCATTATTTTGTTCAAAATTCAGCCATTTTTGTGGAAAATGAAGGTATTTTGTTGGAAATTAAACTATTTGGTTGAAAATTCGTCTGTCTGGTTTAAAAATTGATTTGCTTTGATAAGAATTCATATTTTCGCATTGAAAATTTAATTTTTTTAGGAACTTCGTTTTTCTTAAATTCATCTCTTTTGGATGACGATTCAAATATTTTATTGAAAATTCAACTATTTGTTTGAAAATTAACTTTTTTGATGAAAACTCATATTTTCGAGTTGGTAATTCAACTGTTTTTTGAAAATTTGTCTTTTTGGCTTAAAAATTAATTATTTGGTTGAAAAGTCTTTGTTAAAAATTCATATTTTCGAATAGAGGATTGAATTTTTGGTAGAAAATTTGTTTTTTCAAAATTCATCTCTTTTGGTTGATGATTCAACTATGTTGTTGCAAATTCAACTATTTAGTTGAAAATAAACTTTTTTGATTGAAATTTCATATTTTTTAGTTAAAAATTCAATTGGTTTGTAGAAAATTCGTCTTTTTGGCTTGTAAATTAACTATTTGATTGAAAATTCATATTTTCGCATTGAAATTTCTTTTTTTTTTTAATTCGTTTTTTTTTAATTCATCTCTTTTGGCTCATAATTGAACTATTTTGTTAAAAATTACCTTTCTTGTTGAAAACTCATATGTTCGGGATGGTAATTCAACAGTTTTGTAGAAAATTCGACTTTTTTGCTTGAAAATTCCTCCTTTTTTTGGTAGAAAAGTTATCTTTCTGGAATTAAAAATTAACTTTATTGTTGAAAATTAATATTTTCGGTTTGAGAATTAAATTGTTTTGTTTCAAATTCATATTTTCGGATTGAAAATTCAATTTATTTTTTAGGAAATTAGTTTGTTTTTTGTTTGAAAATTCATATCGTTTGGTTAACGATTCAACTATTTGTTGAAAATTCAAGTTCATCTTTTTTTTTTTTTTTGAAAATGCAATATATTTCAACTTGAAAGCTTAGGAATTTAAAGTGTTTCACATTGATTTCAATATATTACCTGAACAATAATTTTATTTAAAAAAATCTATTCAACTACTATTCCCCTATTTTCGTGAAAAATCACTCTATATTTACCATATTTCGAGAAAATTTTTCCCTCTGAAGTCTGCAATAGCCATGTCGATATTTGAAATAAAAAAAGCTAGTATATGTTTAAACTGATATTTGGTTGAAAATTCATATTTTCGTGTTGAAAATTCAATTACTTTATTGAACATTCATATTTTCGCATTGAAAATTCAATTTTTTTTAGGAAATTCGTTTTTTTCAATTCATCTCTTTTGGTTGATAATTTCAAATATTTTGGTGAAATTGAACTATTTGGTTGAAAATGAACTTTTTTGTTGAAAATTAATATTTTCGGGTTGAGAATTAAATTTCTTTGTTTAAAATTCATATTTTCGGATTAAAAATTCAATTTATTTTTTAGAAAATTAGTTTGCTTTTGCTTGAAAATTCGTATCGTTTGGTTCACGATTCAACTATTTTATTGAAAATTCAAGTTCATTTTTTTTTTTTTTTTTTTTTCGAAAATGCAATATATTTCAACTTGAAAGCTTAGGAATTTAAAGTGTTTCACATTGAATTCAACATATTACCTAAACAATAATTTTATTTAAAAAAATCTAGTCGCCTATTATTCCCCTATTTTCGTGAAAAATCAGTCTATATTTCCCACATTTCGAGAAAATTTGTCCCTCTGAAGTCTGTAATAGCCATGTCGACATTTGAAATAAAAAAAGCTAGTATATGTTTAAACTGAAGTGCGTCACGTGAAAAATGAGTGAAAAGCGCGCGAAATAAATATCTATTTTGAATGTCTAGTCTATCTATTATTAGTAGGCACAATTATATTATGATATATATCACTAAGGAATTCGGTGCCTGATCTTTTATTAATATTATTAACATTCTTAACTAAGTGAATCACTTTTTTGAAGTTACATTTGCTGTAATATTTTTCCGAACAAAACGTTTATCTTGCAATTAGAGGCGGGACTACTCGTGACAGTCAATACCGGAAGATTGTGGTAAAGACAAATATTAATTTTGCATCTCGTTGAATAAGATATAATGACACCCCCTCGAGGGTCACCTCGTGGTTGATTCAAGTCTCCACGATGACAGCACCAGGTGTTTAACGAAAAAAGATCCGGACGCAAGCGCTGCCGTGCGAGTACCACGCTTGGCAGCTCGGCCAATAGGAGCCCAGTCGCCGCTATCACGAGCCAGCAGACCGCAGTTTACAAGCGTCGTCCACGCGACTCGCGACCCAGTCTCGGGCTGTCACACAGCCCGGGCTTTCAAACTACCTTAAATCATTCAAAAACGATCGTATTTTAAAGATCATTCGCTGTCAATCGATGACAGTTCCGGAAAAATTAATCTCATATCCTGACAAATTGTGCTTTCCCGACCAATGTGATATTCAACGTTAAATTACGTGCTTTTCTCTGTTGTGCTTCTCACAATAAGTATGTTTTGTGAAATACATTTCTGATTATAAACAAATTCATTATTTTCATCTGATTAACTTTATATCAATCATTATCTTCATGCCTCCATTTTTCGAAATTTGATGTCATAAATACTAGAAAATTTCAGCGGATGTCTTGTAAATGAAGTTATTTCAAAGAGACTAGGTATTGCACACAAATTTTTCAGGTACCAGTGTTTCAGAACATGAAAATATTTTTGATAAAGCTTTCAAATCTCGTTTCTATAAAAGAACTATAAAAGTTGGTTTTAATCATATTGCTTTTTCTCATACAACTATCGTTGATTTTTAACATTATTTTGAATAATAATTGCAGTGAAAAGTTTTCTGTATAATTTTCAAACAGTATTACCCGAAAAAAAGTATATTTTAAACAAATATTGAAAAATCAAGTTATTTTTATTTTTGAAACAGCCAACTCCGATTTATGCATTTTATATGACTTCGTGAGTTTCAAATGTTTTACAAAATTTAAACGTCACGTGGAATTTTTTGGCTATTAAGAAAGCCGGAGAAATGATAAAGTTGGTATCCAAGTTTTGAAAAAGTATACAAATTTGAAAACCACTTCTGCTCTTATTAGCACTTATTTTTGTTTCAATGATAATTTTTCAATCTTTATAATTTTAACGCAAACTGTAAAATAAATCATCAATTTCAAACATCTGTCAAAATTATTTGACTCAAATAAATATACTATCGAATTCATAACAACACTGTTGAGCAAAAATAAATAATTATTCTTTCATTGTGATGTTCCATTGAAAGTGCGTACTTTCGATTCAATATCTTTTTTTTCTCAGTCCAACATTTTTATTTCACTGTAATAATATCTTTGTATTAGGGATTTGAAGATGTGATTAATTAATAATAATGGTCCAAATAAATTTTGCTGCAAATCCATATTTTAAATATTTTTGCCAGTATAATTGGTTCGGTTTTCAACTGAAATTTCAAACATAAAATCTATCAATGCAAATTAATTACACTATACAATTTTATTTTTCTCTTTTCTTCCATTGCGCAATTATGCTCTTTCGTGCTAACGTCTAACCGAGAGAACCTAACACTTAAAATTTTATAACTTTTCTAAAAACAGACATAAAAAAATCATACCCTCAAAGTCGAGTACACTCTTAATGAGAAAAATTATCTGCTCTAATATTTAAATTCCAACATAAAAATGTGTGCCGTTAGGAGCTCTTGTTATTCAATAATTGATTGTAATTCGTATCTTTAATACTTGCATATATTTAAAGACTCTGTTTTCTACGCTAAACAAGTTTGTCTAATTAAAAATGTAACTTCTTATACCTTTCTTCTTCTTAATTTTCCTCTAAAAATTAAAACTAAAATTAGGTCAAATTTGCACAAATTATAGATAACCTTGTCGCCTGTGTGCGATTATAGTAAAAAGTTTTCTTATTTGTATTTTCGCGACTTGCGAAACACGCTTCAGCACTTTGAAAATGTCTCCTTTGAAAATTAGCTTCAGGTTGAATGACTGTTAGGAAATGTCGTTGCGACATCAGAAAAATCTTCTTTTAAAATATCTTACTTTGAAATCTAGATGCGAAATAAATTTAAAACTTTAATTTCAGGGGTTGAAAGAGCAAACGAAACGATTCATAAATTCGAATCTAACAAGCAGAAATTTGTATAAAAACTTCCTGTCAAACCTGCCTTTAAAACCTTACCCTTCACATTTTATAAATTCTCTAAATAAAGTGTTTAAGAGGAGTATAAATAATTTTTCACCAATTAGAGAAAAGGAAATACTCATGACAAATCTTGGAATTCTTTACTTTTCTTTTTCTCTAAGAGCGTTCTTCTAAATAATAATAAGCCACAACATAGATTATGAAATTTGAATTGAATTGAATTACATGAGATTGTATTTGCTCTGGAATAATTGGTTATTTAATAAAACTCTTTCAATTAGTACGTGAGAAACATTTTCAATCTTATCAAGAGATGCTAAATTTTCTCACAGACATTTATCTATGTCGAAGTGGTTATAGGAAAAACATCCAGTTTAAAGTTCCGGTCGAAAAGGCATTCATCGTCTTTCAACCATTCGAAAAAATATTCGCAGTTGTTAATTAACACTTTGTATCAAAAGTGTGTCAGCAAATCGATTTTTCAATATTCCAATAATAGCATTTCATCTTGCATAGTGCCTTATGAATTCTCACTTTAAAATCAAATGCTAGTGTTCTGACATTTGTAAGCCTAGAAAAAAATATTTTCAATGGGTTTTATTTATACAGATTTTGATTTATTAGCAGATGATAAATATCGCGATCAAGCTTTTACCTGAGCATAAATCGGTTGCTAAAGCAAGTTTCATAACGACGTCAAATTAAAGTCGATGTGTTGATTGCTGATGAGATAATGTACTCATTGTTCAGTAAGAACGAGCTTAACCTTGCTGTGAGGTAGATCAGTCACTGAATACCATATCAATACTGTTATTGGTGGAGAAAGGCTTCAAGTTAAACTGTTTCTACAATTCTCTCACCGATAGAACCTATGTATATTTCACAATCAGGAAGTTTAAGGATAGATTTTAAAATATTATAAAATCGAAGACAATATTTCTGTCGCGAATAGCAGCTTTTAAAGGGATTAAGGAAATACATTTCGTATAAGGATTCAAAGTTCAGGATCAGAAACTTAGCGATAAAATTTATTCTAGCCGAATTATCGAGTCAACGATATTTAATATTTAAAAGTAAAGATTATTATTTGCAATTCTTATTGTGAAAATAAGTTCTTCCTAACGAAAATTTGAAAATGAAATAGTATAGTAAATAGTAGAATTGAAATCAGTCATGTCTTACGGAGGAAAAAATATTCTTCTTTAGGAGAAAAGATTAAAATTTACGAAAAAAAATTTTAACAATAGTTTTTGTAATTGATTTTTTTTCTTACTGTCGCTTCTAACCAATTTTTATAACATAGTTGATTTTCAGTAAATCGTGGCTTGTTTTTCCGGGGAAAACATTTCATATAACTGTACTGTTTTCAATTTTCAAATTAAGCAAATAATCTCAAAATATACTTATTTGCTTAAACATTTTTTTGTTTGAAAATGGTCTTAACTATTGTAGCCATAACAAGATTTACTTTCAAAGTTAGAAACAGACATGTAGAGAATATTTTCTCAAACAAATAAGCCATAATTTATTAAAATTCAATTATAAAAAAAAATGGTCAAAACAAATGTTTTTTGTCCGCTTTAAAATGTTTTCATTAAAAATAAAGTTTTTTATTTGAAATAATATCATCAGTAATATTATTTTGATTTATAAAATCACGGAAAAACTATTTTTTTCATAGATCTGATTTTTGGTACAATTACCCTAACAAACCTCAAATAAAATTTTTCATTTTGATCACGTCAATTAGAAAATTAATTGCTTCCCTATTTTAAATGTACATATATTTTTCATGCTTATAATCACAAAACGTTTGACTGTGACTATTTCAAATTTGTAACAATTCAATTTTTTGAAATTTAAAATTTTCTCTATTTTGAATGATCCTTGTTCACTATTTTTTAATTTCTGTAATTTTGGAACAGAGATGCTGAAATTTTGAACGCTATGCATGTAATCCATTTTTTACATTTCAATTTTTAAATTGCTCAATTTGAGATGGTTCAAATATAAACCATTTAAATTTGAAAATTTCAAAGTTTGAATTTACTAAATTCGTACGGATTATTTTTTTTTAATTTCCCTTTTATTCAATTAAATATTTAAAAATAATAAAAGTTTTTGTATTTAAAGTTAAATATTTTTTAAAGCTAGCTAGTTAAAACATATAATTTTAAGGTTGCGTCTAGTCGTCCCGAGAAATTTTCGGACGACGAGTCACTTGGTAATTTTAATTATATCCTTTCAGATACTAAGTTTCAGCATTCTAAATTGAAATTGTCTAATTTTTAGTATTTTAACTTAAAATTCTTGACATTTACGCGATTCTACTTAAAAACTTGTTAAATTTCTCAAACTGAAAATGAAAATTTTTTCATTTCTCAACCGTTCAACATAATCTTACTAATTCTGAACTTAAAATTGTTTAATTTTGAACATGGTTATATAAAATCAACCGTTTCTTTTTTCTTTTTTAAATTACATGTTATGAATTTAACATAAAATGAATTATCACTTTTGAAGCTGTAAAAAATAAAAAATTATCATTCTGAAAGATTTTAGATTAAAGAGCTTGAGGAAACTTTCGCATCACGATTCATAGATCAGAAACAGAAATTTAATGATTGGATTTCTATTAGCCAAAGTAACTTGTATCAAAGATATTTATTATTTAAAACCAAAGATTACTTGCAATTTTTTCATGTTTAAGATACAAGTCTTTGATAAATATAATCCATAACTTTTTCTATGAAACATGATTCCATTAGTGTTTCAGTGAACCGTTTAAGAAAACTGTCTTATGATTTTCTTGGCATGTATTCATTCATAGTGATGTTATCATCGATATTGAAATATGTCTGAAGAACTTTTTCCGCTAATGATGTATTACTCGTAAAACTGATATGACTTTCATTTATGCAAATTAATATTTTCACAGTTTTCCTCTGATACAGGAAGCGCATAGGAATAATGATAAATCATCAAATGTGAAAAATTAATTACATTTAAAAATCGTTTAGAAATGCTGTTGAGATCATGTTCTTGATTCAGTTTTAGTCGATTTTTAGTTCAAATTAATAGTGAAATTCAGTGAAGTCTTGACATTTTTATATTAAAAACTCATTTAACGAATCCGTTTACAGTTGCGGATAAAAATTTACATTTTATTATTATTATTATTGCAATCTGTTCGTTCCCAGTAAGAGACGCAGAAAGAACCTCATTTCCCTTTACCAGCGGAAAATTATTTCACAAAGGAAATCTGCAATTTCGATTAACGTCAGGCAGAAGCTCATCTAAGACTGTTACTATCCGAATAAGAAATAAGGTCCCTTATGCATATTGTTTACTAGTCAGAGATTGAACATTTTTTTATTTTAACAAGGAAGAATTGTACTTTTTTCGGGATCGACTCGGTAAATAAGGTTGGCTAATATTGAATTCGGCATATTTCATCAGATTATCCCACGCTTAATTTTGCGCGCATTTTGTTTTGTCCACCCACTGGTCAATTTTTTCACTTCAACGACGTTGATGCTTTTGAGCTACTGAAGTTAACCGCCCTGTATCATATTTCAAACCCATCGTCTCTAAAACGATACCATGAAAATGATACAGGGGCTGTCACCTCAAACGCATTGCGATAAATCGCTCGTAACTTTTCAAGATGAACAACTGTTGGAAGGTTGCCAGTTACTCGTTTTCAAGCGAAAAAGCAAAAAGATTCGATTCGACTTTCTTTAAATTTACTAGAAATTGTGAAAATTTATTATCATGTAAAAGCTCTAAATACAAACACTAGGTTTAAATAGTAGGTCTGCTTTGTTTACAAACATAGTTTAAGGTTAATGAATGTTTAAATCTATTGTCGGTAATTTTATCTGAGTGATTTATACCGAAGTTAAGATCAAATCAAAACAGCACATTTGAAGATTTAAACGATAAAAATAAACACAGACGCTATATTGCCAAGTGCTCTTTAAATCGAATCGATTAGGATTCCTCCGAGGATATAAAACATGACAGCTGATAATTGTGTGTCTAAGAAACCTAGTAATTTCAGTCTTGAGAGTCTTAACCCATTCACGTATGTTCCCAATATGAAACTATCCTTCGCTGAAGATGATAGACGTGAAGTGGTCATTTCAAAATTGCTATCCGACAACATAATTTCTGTGAAGGAGTATTATTGAAATATCTTTTACTATTGATTATGAACATCTGAAACGCTGGTTTAAAACGGCTATTAAATAGCATAATTTGTGTGAAGAATGCCATCACTTGTCATGCATTAGTTTATGATCGACTCTAAAACTCTCGGAGAAAGCTGATTTTCATTTGTCCGATTTTTCGCTTTCCTCTTTAAAGCAATTTTTTTCTTCAAATAAGATGTCATTCATAATTTTATAGTTCTTCTATCTTCTTTAAAAGTGTGCAAGAATTTTCATGTCTTTTTGATGTCTCTTAATATAATTTTATGCAGGTTCGGTAAAAAGTCGAGAGTTTGAATTTTATTAGAGGTTGTGAATTTATTCACGATATAGGCATACTGAAGAACTGGAATGTTTCCAAGTTCATCGTTTTTGAATCTCTTCTTAAACATTCTTATATTGTAGTTAAATGATCACATTGTGCATTCATTGTAGTTAACGGAATACATTGCGTATAAACAAAAACAGATTTGCAATCTTATCTCTGTAACCGTTAATTCAATGACCTCGACATCCGCTGAACAAAAAGGGAATTTTTCTCTCCCATTAGACGATTATCTCGACTTGCATCGATGCGATCATCGATCGCAAGGCGATCAATTATCGTCAAGGTGTAATCTTGCAGCATGACCAACTACTAGTTCGCTCCAACAGTTTTCCTAATGTTCCAAGTTTCGAGGCACCGTCGCGTTCTCCAAGGGTACAACTTCCTTAGGAACGCCTATACATAATCATGCACTTGTATATCATTCGTCACGATCAGTGCATGACCTATAGTCTATACTGAAATGCGCTACGTGTACCTGAAATAATCTCATTGCGCTGCATCTCTACCAACATTGCAACCAACAAGCATCATCATCATAATCATCATTATTATAATCATCATCCTCTTCAATAAAAGGGCTTCCTCACTAAGACTATTTTCACTCTCTTCCGAAACCTTCATCAAAATAAAAAAACATACCCTTTGATCAACCAACAGAAAAAAGCTCACAGTAACGCTTTCGAAGGTGGAGTTCACCTAAAAAATGATTGCCGGTCAATCTTCAAGCAAACGAAGTAGAAATTTATTCTGAGGATATATATTATAGAGAAATCTATTTTGAAGACATTTATTGATAATCAATTATTTTGAAGAAATATATTCTCTACATAAGAATTGTACAAGTATCGACGTGGTTAAAGTGGTGGTGATAGAAGATTTTTCTGTGATATGCTGATGAAATTCAGTGGTTCTTAAAAGTTAATTGTGAGTCGTGAATTGAAAAGCGGATTGAAGTGTATTCGAGGTGGATGAAGGCTAGTCGGATTTATCGCTCGGGACACCCGAGGCGTTCTAGAAGCTAGGAAAAGGTCCTCCGGGCAAGTTTTTATCTCTACGTGACTAGGAGAGTTTCCAAGTGAAAATGGCGGCCGAGGAGGGTCACGCGAGCAATTCGCCAGCGAATCCCGGAAATGTCCAAGAAGCTGTGCACTCGACTGGAAGAAGAATGTCACATTTCAAAGAGTACAAGTTCTTCCGAAGTTTCAGTGCCAAAGTGGAGAAGTGGCCTATGAAGAAGGCGGAAGCACTATGGCGACGAATGCGAGAGAGAAAGATCGCAGGTATGAATTTTGAGTTTCCGTACTGATAAAAGGTAGAGCATATTCTGAAAATTATACCATTATGATACTGATCTCGGATTATGCGACTCTTTCTCTAGCTACTGATTTATACAGCCTGATGGATGATTCATTTGAATAATCTATGCTCGTGTTCTCAAAGATAGTAATAAGCTCTGGATTGCTTTCAGAATACATTACTGATTATACACTATAGCCTTGCCCAGATTAATAGTGTTTAGGGAAAACAGGTTCTGGAAAATAATGTTGGGTTTGGCGCATTTCGTAAGTCGTAAGACAGTAGGCATATAGGTTAATATATTTATATACTCACGAAAATTTATCTTTATTTTTTTTATTCACTATGCGTGTAATGTCAGAAAGGATGTAGGTGGTTACTTTTTTTGGAAATCTTTGTAGATACTTTTGATATTGGTTTAAGAACAAAATTAATTTTTGTTGACTGTTTTGTTCCTTGATGCTTTTGTATGAGAAGAAATTATTTTTTTACTCACCAATCGTTCTATAGCTTGTAGATCTGCCTCAGGACAAGGATCGTAAAAAAACACATGTTCTCAGAATTTTTTCGGAATCAGTTAATTCGTTTAAAAGTATTTTTCAAATTTATGAGACTAATTTTTCTTAGTGCCATAGTCAAAGCTAAATCATCTTTTTTTGTCAAGTTCTCATTTTATTTTTCATTTTACACATAAAAATGACACATTTTCCCCACAAAACTTTCTTAAATATTGAAGATTATTAAAAATTGTTTTGTCAAGAATCTATATGGTTCAGGCAAAGTAGTCATCATTCAACAATTCGTTTTTATGCAATTACACCCCTATCAAAGAAAGTTTTTAAAAGATTTGTATGTAATTCGTCAAAACACTTCATTTCTAAAAAGTTTTTTTGTTTAGAAAAAATTCATTCAATTAGCAAACTTTTTTATGTATTTTGAAGATATCAATTTTTTCTTAAACTTCTGAAGCACAAAGTATTACAGAAATCAATTTTGAAAAACAGTATCTTCAAAACCATAGCAGATTAATTCATTCATTGACCAAACATAACTAAAATAAAGAATTGTATTTTTTTTAAACAGCTTCACACTTTAGGGCATGGATATTCCGTTTTCCTGAATTCATGAAAAAAATTTTCCACAACTTCAGATGTCAGTGGTGTCAAGCTTCATACAAACGCTATAAATAAATTTTGAGAACTATCTCATTCGTGCATCAATTCAGATTGCTCCCGCAAAGAAACTTTTTTTTATAAAACATCAATTTCGCACATTTTAAAAATGTCAATTTTCCACATTCGTTGCCAAAGAGATTTTTTTGGCTCCATATGATGCCCTTACATCGAATTGGTTTTCACAATTTAAACAAAAAATGCTGTAAGACAGTCAACTTTATTTTCCGTGTTGTGTCTAGATCGATAATTTGTAGAGTCGACCAAGAACCGAACTTTAAAGAACGGCAGCTTAATGTCTGTTTATTAAATTTAGAAAAAAATCTTTAAGAACATAAACTCAAAAAAAGTGAAGTTGTGTAACTGAATCGCACAAAAAGCCTTCAAACGAGAGAAGTATGTTTCCAGAAATTGCTTTTTGGAAATATACTTTGTTCTTTTGAAGGCTTTTTGTGCAATTCTGTTACTCAAGTTGAGATTTTTTGAGTTGTTGTTTTAAATATTTTTTTGTAAATCAAATGAACTTTTTTATGCCGAAAGGCGGAGCATACAAATGCTTGGACTGATCTCTAATAAATTGCAAATGTCGAGCAGGAAAAATCGAAGCGTAAACGAATGGTTGATTTGACTGGAGGTATTATCGCCAGCATTTAGAGGAATGACAGTGAATGGAATCGTTCAGTGGCTAACGGATTGACTGAAACGTCGATTTTATTTTTGCTCGCTTGGACGATGAATTCAGAGAAAATGCAACGGGGCGTTCTTGTCAAAGTGTGGAAATTTTATCGTTCATTTCATTAAATCTCACCACGCGTTTCTTGTATCACGTTAGTCTGCGGTTTTCTGAGTTGGCTTCGAAGGGACGTTTAAAAATCAATTTGCTGTTTCACGATGACCGCAATGGTTTACTGTTATTTTTACTATCACGTTGATTCAATCCCGACTGATCTGTCCAGATTAGTTTTGTGGTCTTTTTGAACGCTCACTTTCTTTGCACGCGAAGAAGATCAATGAAGAATGTCTAAGGAAATTTGTTGTCGGAATTAAAAACAATTTTGATCATTTTCTTATTATATTATTATACAGTGAAATTAATATTGTATAATTGTGAAAATATGAGATAATTTAGGTTGTAGGAGTAGAGTAATTCCTTGGATTGAAAGAAATATTCTTCAGCTCAGTTTTTCTTTCCTAGAGTGGCCACAGGTCAGGGAAAACCTGGAAATGAGGGAAAAGCCATGGAATTTTGAAACAAAAATTTCATTAGTCAGAGAATTTCTGTAAGAATACTGCCGAGAATAATTTAGGGCTGCCACACCTAAGTATCAAATAACCTTTTAGTCACTTTTTTAAGATAAAGTCACTATAGTCACTTTTTAAAATAAATGAATCACTTTAGTCCCTTTTATTTCAGCAAATTAACCCACGGGTTAGCACTATTAAATACAGATGTATACCTATTTCTGAATTTTCTTCAATTCTTTTTAAATATTTTAGAGTATTTTAAAAGATGACAAAAATTTTTTAACAAAATAAGAAGCAAAGATTGTTGCCTCTTTTCTACATATAAAAATTAATGTTTGAACTTTCTCCTATGTTTCCCTTTTTTTCGTGCAAAAATGGCCCTATTTCCCTTTTTTGAGCTCCTTTTCTGCTGTGATCCCTGAGAATGATAAGATGTTTCTTTGGTTCAAGCTGAAGAAATTTCAGGTTCGACATATTCGACTTTTTCTAAAATGTGTGTACTTTACTCAATCAAAAAAAAAAACAGTTTTTTGCACATTTTCCAAAATTATAAACTGAGAAAATTGATCTCAAATTTATAATTTTATATTAGTATTCACTACTAATAACCATAAATATAAAAAATTTGCCAACATTTTTGAACCAGTGGGAAACATTTTTTTTTAATTTTCAAAAACTTTGATTGAAATTTAAGAATTTTAAATTAGATTAAAATCAAATTGAAAATCCCGTTTAACGTCCAATACTCAAGTTAATGTATAGAATTTCTAAAAATAAAACAAGAATCTAAGAAAAATGAGAAGGCAACCAACCAAATCGCCTTCCTTCCCTTTTTTATTTCTTTCGTCTTTTTTATTTTTTCTATTATCAAGTCACAATATGAAAGCATGCACAATATTTACCAACGTTTCGGTGCTCATACAGCACCCTTATAAAAATTTTTCTTTCCTCTTTTTTATTTTTGTCCAAAGAAACAAATTTTTTGTTTTGTTTTTGGGAATAGCAATAGGAGCATTTTGTGGTGGTTGTCCAAATTTGATCGTTAGATTCTTGTTTTATTTTCAGGACTTCTATACAAAAACTTTGATTTTCAAATACAAAGAATGAGCAAAAGATATTGTCCGATGGAAAAAAGGTTTTCAAGGTGAAAAGTTGGTATAGGTGGGCAACTTTTACGGGTATTAAAATTCAATAGGGTAATGTTAACCTACGTTATTCGGCACTCGTATCGATTTTGTCTCCTCTGAATTGAATTAAGTCAATAGTCGACCTTCGGATATCAACTCTCCAGCGGTGCGGTGCATCCTTGATTTTCCACTGGGTAAAATTCGACCTCAAAAATACTGGATTGTCGCCGATCCCAACGGTAGACGTTCCTTTATACGTTTTTGCATAGAATATACATATAATGGAGATTACCATTTTTCATTTAACTTAAAAAATATAAAACATTCATGTTTCTTATTAAAGTTTTTTTTTTTAATCGAAGGCTTTTGGCATGCGTCGTATGAACCAGCTGCTTTTTTTCAGGCCGATTAAAAAATGGGTACTCAAAGCTTCAAAGGAGGTATGTGAGTTCCTTACAAAAAACGCATCTCTGGAATTCCTGGCTAAGAATAGAGAAAATCAAACAATTGAAAGTAGAGCAATATATGAAAAAAAATTTGGAAGGTCTTGGAATGAAAGCTGTATAAATTTGAAGTGAAATTTCTTTTTTTATATTGTATTTTGTTCGATGCAACTTCTGTCCAGAAACACGAAACAATAATCTTAGAAGAGACTTTAGTGTAAAAATTATTTGATAACCGCGGTATTATAATTTACTGTTCGTTTCTGGTATCTCTAAATAAAATCTTTTTTTCACACCAATTTTACATTGTTGAATTACTTAAAGACTATGGTAAAATATTCGTTTTGAAAATTAAATAATCTTTTACTGTTTATTGAAATTTGTTCATTTTTTAATGTTGTCTTAAACTGAACCAGTGAAAATGTCACTGGTTTAGTGATGCATGTCGATCATTTTTGGACGAAGTCGAGATTTGCTTAAAACATAGTTAGATGGAACTGAAATGTAATGGAGATCAAGAATTTGCAATGAAAAAAGTCGATCGAGACGAGACTATCATCTCGACTGAGTGATTGTTTGTCTCGATGTGATGAGTTTGGTGTTGAAGGTTTTAATTTAATCTGACGAGATTTTTGAAAATTTTTTAAATGATCGACATGCATCACTACACTGGTTGAATCAGTATTTTTAATTATCACTGGTGAACCAGTGATTTTCCGACTTTGACTGGCTGAACCAGTAAGTGACTCAACTAAAACAGCGTTACTGAATATACCAGTGATGCCAAATGATAGATTCAACTAGTGACATAGCGCTACACGTGGCTCCTGGCCACTTGTGTTTGACTTGGTGAAGTATGTAAGGACAAGCTTTCCCACAATTAGGCGCAATATATTATATCATATTACAGGCCTCACAGACCGGTCCCTATATCCCCTATTGTACCCTATATTCAGTTGAGGTCCCTAAAGTACCCTATTTTCAAGATTTGGTCCCTATGGTACCCTATTTGCAGCCCATAATGGCTGCCACATAGTAACTATTAGTCACTTTTTTCTCAAATCACTTTTCAGTTATTTTTTTAAGATAAAGCCACTATAGTTACTTCGTAAGAAAAAGTCACTATATTCACTTTTCTTTGAATAAATAACTCATGGGTTAATCACTATTCAATATATATTCTATACCTATTTCTAAATTTCCTTGAATTATTTTAAAATATTCCAGGGTATTTTTAAAGATTCCGAAAATTTTTGAATAGATTTCAATCGCCTGAAGGGATTTTTAAGATTTTAAGGTATTTTGAAAAATTCTAAGGATTTATCAAGAGCTTTTAAAAGTTTCAAGGGATTTCAAAAGATTTCAAAGAATTTAAAATATTTTAGGGGATTTTAAAAGATTCCAAGGAATTCTACTATTATTATTATTGTTAATTTGAAGGGATTTCAAAACGCTTGAAATATTTTAGGATAAAGAATTTTGTAACATTTCGGAAGAAATGGAACGATTTTACAGGACCTGTAAGGTTTTATGATATTTTAAAAGATTTATTGGTATTTTATACGCTTTCCGACTTTTTCAATTATTGTAAGGGTTTTTTAAAGCTCTCAAGGTATTTTAATAAATTTTCCAGTATTTCAGGAAATATCATCAGATTTCATAGAATTTCACGACATTTTATAATATTTTAGTGGATTTTAAAGAATTTACTCACGAGAAGTGCGGTATTTCATAGGGTTTCATAGATTTGAAGAGATTTCAAATTATTTTTTGGAATTCACCCTGAATTCTTTTAATTCTTTAGAATTAAATTAAATATTAATTAAATAATTAAATAAATTAAATTCAATTCTACTTAATTCAATGGATTAAATTTTTTTTTAATTTCTTTTTACTTGATCCTGAGGACCAATTAATAAAATGATCAAAGCATTTGACATATTTTAAAGTATTTTTTCAAATACAATAATTAAGGGTATTGTAAAAGATTTCCAGGTGTTTTCAAGGGCTGTAAAGAGTTTTAAGGGATTTCAAAAGATATAAAAAGATTTTAAATATTTTAAGAAATATTTAAAGATTCCCAGAAATTTTTTATTTATTTCAATAGTTTGAAGGGATTTCAAAGACTTTGAAATACTTTAGGGTATTTTAAAAGATTCCAATGCATTTTCAAGAGATTTAAACAATTTTAAGGGATTTTAAAAATTTTCATCCGGTTTTGAAGAATTTCCTAGAATTTCGGAAGATATGGAAGAATTTTACAGGACCTATGTAAGGTTATAGGATATTTTAAAGGATTCTAAGGGATTTTATAAGATTTTCGAAGATTTCAATGACTTTTTGTCATTTTAAGTGCTCTGCAGGTGTTTTAATAAATTTTCCAGGATTTCAGAAAGTATCGTCAGATTTCATGTAATTTCATAATGGATTTTGAAGAATTTATTCACAACAAGTGAGGGATCTCGTAGGGTTTTAAAGATTTCAAGAGATTTTCAAATATTTTTTGCAATTCATTTGGACTTCGCTCTGAATTATTATTAGTTTATCCTGAATTATTTGAAATTCTTTCGAATTCTTCTAAATTCACTCGATTCGACTCAATGCAGAGGATTTTTAAAAAGTTTTGGTTTAATTTATCTTGAAGTATTTTTCATCAAATTCTTTTAAATTCTCTTGAAGCTTTCTGAACTCATTTCACACTTGCTCATTTCAATGAATTTTTTCATATTCTTGAATTGTTTTGAATTCTCTCTAAATTCACTCAAATTTTAGTGTAATCAATGGCATTTCTTTGCTTTAAAATTTGTTTTCCAATTCATATGAATTTTTTTGTAGTCATTAGCCACTTTTTTGGTTAGAAATGAATGGGGTATCAAAGATTTGATGAGATTTGAAATTATTTTTTTGGAATTCACCCTGAATTCTTATTAATTTACCCTGAATTATTTTAAATTCTTTGGAATTCTCTTGAATTATTGTAATTCACTTAAATTCTTCTAAATTTACTCAATTCCACCTAATCAGTGGATTTTGTTGAATATTTAAAAGTTTTCATTTAATTGGTCCTGATGTTTTTTAACCTCGCCTTGAATTCTTAGGCATTTCATTAAATTCTTTTGAATTCCCTCGAATTTCTCTAAGCTCATTTCAAAGTTACTGA
Source organism: Andricus curvator (assembly GCA_932195095.1). Taxonomy (NCBI): domain Eukaryota; kingdom Metazoa; phylum Arthropoda; class Insecta; order Hymenoptera; family Cynipidae; genus Andricus; species Andricus curvator. The sequence goes on from CAKNYM010051477.1 coordinate 202,262, forward strand.
ATTCAATGAAGTTTTTTCATATTTTTAAATTGTTTTCTATTCATTTGAATTTTTATGAATTTTTATTCAATTTTTCTCGTTTACCTTAAATTCCTCAAAATCTATTCTAATTTTACGGAAATCAATGGAATTTTTTTATTTTAAAGTTTTTTTCCAATTGATTTGAATTTTTTTAATTTAGCTTGAATTGTTTTGAAGTCCTATGAATTTATCCTGAATTTGTTACCCTTTGAGCGTGAAAAAATACCCTATGAGCGTGACAAAAATTACCCTTTGGTCCCTATATTTTATCCCATAGGTACTGTGAGGCCTGCTATTATATTGCAGTCCGGCCTTCATTTATTTTTGTGAGAGTAGAGTGCAGTTTTTAAAAGACAATTTTTCAAAGTTTAGAACAAAAGTAATGAATGATAAGTGTCATACATAACCAGCTGACGGACGAGAACGCGCATAAGATGACTACTGATACTGAATAACCAGTGGACCTCGCTGATTAAAACAGTGACGGTATTCCACTGAAGACCAGTGAGATTTGACTGGTTCATTTTAAGAGAGTGCATTCTTAATATTCCGTACCGACAATTGCCGACGGTAGTGTATATCGCAAGTCTTGGATTAGGACTCTGCGTGTTCTTATCGATGGTTCGAAAGTAGTAAGGGGCAACCTAGTTGCCCCTTACTACTTGCGAAAGGCTGATTTATCTGGTGAAGAGGAGCAAGTTAAAATACAATGTTTATAGGTAGGTAGATAAGATAGACACCTACGCGAAGTTATCGAATGGCCTATCGAGTGCCGCTGTTTTCCGCACTGATTATGTCGACATACCTATGCATATTGGGTACTTCGTGTGAGTTTGTGTGCGAGTTAGAATTGCACAATGAACATCTGCGGCATCACATCGTATAAAAAGAGCAAAGGCGAAAGGATAATCCAAAACTTTCGCGATTCGCTGGAAAGAAAACGTTCGCAGTTACTTTGGAAGTAATGAACATCTGGAAAGTTAGCGTACTCTCTGCTCACATACCAAAGCTTTATTCGCATGGAAAGGGCGACCTGCACGTGGTCCTCGAGCAACAAGGGAATTAACCGGAAAACTCACTTTACCGTGTATTATGGCTCGAGTAAACGCAATATTTCATGTATATATAAAGCACGTTCCCTAGGGAAAGTTTTACTTTACTTTTTAAGAAAAAATCAATATAAAATAAGAAGAGTTATATAAAAGGTTGCTTTTGTCAGGTGGACTGAATTATCATCGAAAGGGTGACTGCTTGGAACTTCTGGAACAAAATTTCGAGAGCCTTCACATTTTTCATTTCATTATAAATGTGTATTCAGTATTAGGTATTGCGATAGAGAGAGATAATTTAAATCATTACTTTGGGTTTTAAGCATTTTTACAATCAACGGCGATACCACGCTGAAAAAACCAGTTCTCGCCAGATCACTGAAGTTAAGCAGCGTTGGGCGCGGTTAGTACTTAGATGGGTGACCATTCGAGAATACTGCGTGCTGTTGGCACATCATGGGTGGGGTGAGCCCAACTTGTAGTTATTTACTACAAGAAACTATCCACCTAGAAACACTACCCAAATCGGGTAGTGTCACGCCTACCCTGAAAGGGAAATGACTTAATGGTATACTACTACTACTACTACAATGCTTTCCATCCTCATAAGCCTAAGTGCTGTGCATTATTTACGTTAAGTTTTTTTCGGCATGTTATGAATTCCCAAATTAGTTCGATTTCAACTACAAAAAATATCAATTCTCACCAAATAATGTAGTAGTTGATGTTTTCAACCAAGAGAAGATTTTCATTTTAAATAAAAAAACAGTTGTATTGAACAAAAAAAGACGAATTTTTAACAAAATAGTTGAATTCTTAACCAAAGCAGATTCATTTTCAACCATGTATTTGTATTTTAGCAAAAAAAGATTAATCTTTTACCATAAGAGATGAACTTTCAAATAAAAGAAAAAACGAATTTTCAACAAGAGTGGAACTTTCAATTAAGAAAGATTTTTTAGTCAATAAAGAAAAAAATTGAATTCAAAAGTTTTAATTTTTAAGCCAAAAAGAGCTTCCTATAAAATAGTTGAAGTTTCAATAAAATGATTGATTTATCAAACAAAAAGATGAATATGTAAACAAAAAGATTATTTTTCTACCAAGAAGGGCGAATATTCAACAAAACATAAATTTTTAGCCCAGCAGTTGAATTCTCAACAAATTTCGTAAATTTTCTACTCATATTTGAATTTTTAAACTGTAAAGGATCAATTTTCAACCCAAAATGGAATAGTTAAGTTTCCACTAAAAAAAAAATAATTTTTAATTTAAAAAACAAATTTTCTACAAAACAGTTGAAATTTCAACTAAATTGTCGAACTTTCAACCTAAAAAGATGAATTTTCAACAAAAAATATAATGGTTGATATTTTAACCACAAACTATTTGTATTTTTAACCATACAGTTGCATTTTTAACCAAAACATTAATTTTCTACCAAAAATGACAAATTTTCAACAAAATACATCAACTTTCAACCAAACAGTTGAATTTTCAATCTAGAGGAATGATTTTTTTCTACCATAAAAGTAAAATTTTCAACAAAAAACATGAATTTTCAACCCAATAGTTAAATGTACAACCAAGAAGATTAACTTACTACAAAAAAGTTAAATTTTTAACAAAATTCATGAATGTTCAACAAAATAATTGAATTTTCGAAAAAATAATTAAATTTTCAACCAAAGAAGATTAATTTTCGACCAAAAATGGAATAGTTGAATTTTCAATTGAAAACTAAAAATATGTAAGTGTTTGAGAAAGTAACTTTCGACCAAATAGTTGAGTTTCTACCAAATTGTTGAATTTGCGAGCCGAAAACACGAGTTTTCTACAAAACAGTTGAATTTCGAACCCGGGAATGTGGATTCTCAACAATAAAGTTATTTTCAAACCGAAATAGATTAATTTTCTACCAGAAAGTTGCAGTTTTAGTGAAGAAAGATGAAATTTCGACAAAATAGATGAATTTTCAGATAAAAAAAGAACAAAATTTTTAATCAAGTTGTTGAATTCTCAAGTTAAAAAACGAATTTCTAACTAAAAAGGACGACTGTGAAGCCTATGATATATAAATAGGAATTTTGATAATTTATGTACTAAAGAATAATAGTTTAAGTAAACATTCAAGCTTATTTTTAACAATTTTAAATGATTAGGTTAGAAAACTGGTAATTTTGTTTCGAAAATAAAGTTTCGGACTAAGCAACATTTTAGGTCGGAAAAAATGATGAAATTGTACAGTTGTAAAAGTTAATACTTATTGTTATTAACACATTTTATTTTCTAAGTTTATATCGACGCCTCTATTCAATATGAGTCTATGTGCTAACAGCGCTCTGTATGAGACTATACCCTATGCTTATACACAGCGCATAGTCTCATACACGGCGCTGTCAGCACATAGACTCATATTGAATGGAGGCGTCGATATATTCTAATAGAATTTTGTGGAGGTCAACGCAAATCTCGTGGTATCTTACATGTGGGGGGGGGGGAGATTTCAGAAAAACACCTTACGCAATTTTTGGATGACCCCTTATTTGTTTATATATTATTATTTCGTGAATATATGATTATTACAGTTAATATTAGTACTAATATTACTAGGTACTATTATCATTATCAGAGAAATTACAAGTACCCTGGAACCTGGATTTGAGCACGGCTTCGGTTGTGGCCTTGGAAACAAATCCAGGGACTCCGAGCGTAAACAAACAGGGCCGCGTGAATCATTTCTGTTAGATTTGGACTCGTCACACAACCTGATGCAACTCACGCGTTGACAGTTCAGCCCACGAACTGTTTGTCACGCTTGGCTGAACACATCCTCCCCTCTTGACCCCGTGGCTCCTATAATCACCAAATACTGAGGGCAATCAATTCTAGGAACGCACAAATCCAGTCTACTGAAATCCAAGTTCCAGTGTAATACTCTGTTACAATTATCAATAAAGTAACATAAATTTGTTTACATTTAATGCACTAGGCACTACAGTATGGTACTAGATTGCGCTTACAAACAGCTATTTAGGAACAAAAATATTTTTAACCTTTGACCATGTAATGACCCATGTAATACAGCATAGAAAAATCGTTGACCTCCCCCCACTTAAAAATTTTTACTCAATTTATGCACAGCCCCTTACGAGGCTAAGAGGCTATGAGTAAAAGCAAATGAAGAGTTCTCTGCCTCGGATTTCAATAACTGTTTAACGTTTCACAATAGTTTTTCCGAGCAGTGTTGTGAAACATTTTGACATTTGATTAAAATCAAACTTGGCGTTAAATTAGCCGTTAATAACAGGCGAACAATCGTTCGCCTCGGGACAGGTGAAGAAACCAACTTTTTTCATCTCTCACGATCATTCGGATATTTATCGAAACAGACGATAAATTCCGACGTTAATTATTAGTCCTGCTCGTTAAACGTGCAAGGTGAAGTCAGCTAACGCGACCAGTGAAACGCGTTTATTATTTATTTCAGCAAAAGTCCAGTAATTTATATGGATTAATTATTACGCTCGACGGAGCGTTGCCTGTTCCTCTAAAATGCTTTATTACACCCATATTTTAATGTATAGTATTTGATATATATATAGTAAAGAATTCTATTTTTTTTATATGATGTTTAAATTGTATATAGGTATTACTGTATTGTGTATAACTTTATAACTGATAATTCCGACAGTGACAGGAAAGCTCTCGATGTCGAATGTAACAAAACGTGCTGAGATTTAACTACGCAATTCCCTCTTGGTGATCGCTATTGTGTTCTGAGTACAACTTCTCCAGTTCTCTCCTCCGGTTTTTGCCGCGTTAATTAGCTTTTGAAACAACTGGAGAAAACAGAACTAGCACTTGCAGTCGATCAAAGATGCTAGAAAATGCTTCTACGATGATTCTGAATTGTTGCTGAGACAATTCTCTTTCACCTGACCCGAAGAGAGATTTATTGACGAATCTGAAACCCTTGAACTCTAAAGTAAAAGGTGGAATCTCAAAGACTTTCATTAAATTTTATTGGATATTTCTACGATATTCGAACGCCCCTTGAAATATACGGAAAAAAGCACCCCATCTGGTTTGACGGCCCTCATCCGAGTAGATCCGACCCAAAGACTGCTTAACTGCAGTGATCGCACGAGAAGGCTCAAACAGTTACATGTGACCAAGCGGAAAAAATTCTAATGCTTTTGGTCGAATTTCATCACTCAATTTAAAAACAATTTTAAAATCATTATTCTTATACGACTCCCCATTCAATGATTTGATAAATCTTAATTTAATTTTAATACCTTTTTAAAACTATAAAAAATCCCAGTCAAGACGGAAATTTTTACGCAAGAAGATTTTCTCGAAAATCTCGCAATCGAACCTGCTTGGCGTTTGAATGACTTGAAATTAATTAACTTATTACATTTGAAATTAAAAAATGAAATGCACTGCTAACTTTCCACTTGTTTACAAATACTATTAATTTAATTTATTATAGTTATGGTGGCCAAATATTTCATTGTTCTTGCAAATACAGATATTAAATTATCCACTTTGATAAGAGAATAAAACCTAATTTCATCAAAGAAAAAAGATTAATTATTACCGTTCATTCTTTAATGCCGAGCAGATGTTAAGGTTTCACAAAATGTCAAAATATTTTATAAGATATCTTTGGGTTTTTTGAAATTTTTTAACAAAATTTCAACGTTTCTGAAGTACATTTTTCAAAATATTTCAAGGGATCTTTTGAGATTTCTTGGCCCATGGAAGAATTTTAAGGAATTTGACACGATTTTGTGGATTTAAACCAATTTTAGAAAACTTTAAGGGTTTTAGAGATATGTTAACGATTTTGTAAAAGTTTTCAATGGGTTTCAAAATATTTCACGGGGTATGACAAAACTGCTAAAGGCTTCAAGTAGTTACAAAAGATTTTAAGGAATTTTTTAGATTTCTAGAGACCTAAAAGTATTTTAAAAGATATTCAGGATTATCTAATTATTTCAAAATAAGGACTCTAAGGATTCAAAGTAATTTCAACAGGTTTAAAACATAAAACATTTCAAATGATTTTGAAGTTTTTCAAAGTCTTTGAAAATATTTTAAAGGATTTTATGAGGTTTCAAAGAAATTTATAGGATTTCATGAGGTTTCAGAACATTTCGAGGCATTTTAAGAAATTTTGACAGGTTTTAAAAGGTCAAACCTTCATTCAATACTAAGACATTTTCTGATATATTACCATATTTTAATGTTAGAACTTACAGGAAAAGTGTCCAATTAATTAAAAATGCCTATTTTGACTAATTTAAAAGTTTTCAGTGCAATACTTAGTACTTAAAATATAGAAATATTCGGGCATTTTGTTCTTTTATCGAGAAATCTACTTTTTTTTTTACTTTATCTTTTTATTTTTAGTCGTGAATCAGAGAGAGAAAAATCGGATTATTTCGCATATGATACCATAAAAGTTACTTGATCTTTGATTATTTTTGCGCACATATTGCAAAAGTAGTCCAAATTTCAATGTTTTCTCAAAATTTGAATAATGTCTAATATATATTACAACGTTGGAACAAAAAAGTTGAAAAATTCGAAGACAACTCATCTGTAGAAAAATAATAATAAAAATCAAATGAATATATTTTTCCAATATTTTTGTTTCAAATTCAAATTTGTTGCACCATGCAAGCAAAAATATTCGCAATAATGGTGTTTAAGTGGTTGCGATTTTATAGAAATTTAACTTTAAAATGATTTCAAGAATATTGGAAAATGTTTCTTATCATAGATTTCATTTAAATGTGAGGAAAAGCTTGAAATTGGTACTATTTTTGCAATATTTTCTTAGAAAATTGAAAAAAAGGACTTCATCCTGGCGCCTTCGATCGAGAATGCGTGTAAATCAATAATTGCCAAATTACAAAAAGACATCTTCAAATTAGTCAGCGGGAAAAATGTGGTCGAAAAAAAACCGGGAGAAAAGCGGGAATTTTAAATTGGTTGATCAACTAGACACCCTGTTAATAATTTAATCAATTGTTTGATGAATATTTACTCTCTAAAACTAAAGTGATTATTGCATTTGGAAAATAAACTTTTAATCAAAGGAAAGCAGTCAGCTCCTAATCCCCCCACACAATAAAACGAAATATGGTGCTTTTGAAAATATTCTTTTTATTCTAAAATCTAAAGGCCCATTCAAAGGAACTGAATGTAGCGTTAGCGCTGCCGTTCGCAGCCAATACTTTCCAATTAAGCGGGCCAGATGAAAAGCTGCCAACATACGCCAAAATGTGTTTTCAAACGAACGCTCACTCAACTGTGGAACAATGTTCAAGAGAAATAAAATGAAAAGGAAGGTTTACTGTGAAACAGGTTATCATATTAGGTGCTTCAAAAAGTTATATGGAATCTATTTCTCCTGGGATTTTCCTTATTATTTCAAACACTGCCAGGGTGTCTACAAACTGAGAAAATCGGGATATAGCCTGGAATTGAAATAAAACCGGGAATTTAACAGGAAATAAAAATTCGAGCCGGGAATGTTATCGAAAACGAGATATCACTATGCATAAAATTTCACAAAGGAAAACCTTCTGTTAAATGCGCTTTATTTGTGCTGCTAGCAAGAGGTGATTTGATATTTACAACCGGGAAACCCCGGGAAATTAAAACAACCCCCTTAAAATTAAAAAAAAAACATAATTTTTCAAACATTTGTTTAAATGACTCGAAATTATTTGAAAAGCATGTCTAATACGGTGCGATGAGATTTTCCTAGATTACGAAAAATATTTCCTTCAAAATCAATATTTCCTCGATTCAATCGTGTATTTTTCCCATTTCCAGGGAATATTGAGAAAGGCCGCTTTTGAAATGATCATTTTTATTTCAATCTAGCTAGTTTCTAATCGTGGAAAACGTTTCGCGAAGAACCGAGTTTCTTGCAGATTTCCACTTTGTGGGTACGAAGTCTCAAATAAACGGAGAACGTAATTTAAATTATGCACCGAAGACGTTTTTACTAGCAGCTCTTTCAGCTTACTCGTCGAACCGGAAATGATGTTCTTCATAAAACAGCCCGTTGGTTACGCTAGAAAAGTGTGCTAGCTAGCTGATGAAAGACCCTTCCGCCTGGATGAGGTACAAGTTGCAAATGATAAAGCTAAAAAGACTTGGGTTCATATACATGATGAGCTCATTCCATAAGGTCAAATCGAGCATTCGTCTTGCGATAAAATTCAGTGATTAAAAAGTTTACAACAAAATGCTTTTCATTGCAGTGCAAAAGCAATCTATGCAATATGACATTACAGAGGGGAGATCACCTTGCAGTTGATAATGAATCTACAGTAGAAAATCCTTTATTAAAAATACTAATGTATGTAAAATAATATATATATATATATATATATATATATAATTAATATATTTATTCTTCGAATTAATTATTACCTATTGTACGTTCATTATCTACCGTAGGATGTTCTCCCCTACTCAGTTTCAATTTTAATCACAATGAAACTTTCAAAATTGAAATTAAAAACTAGACAAAATCGTGCCATTTTAATTAAGAACATTGAAAATTCAATAATTAATCATTAAAGCTTTATAATTAGAACATTTTAAATTAATAGCGTTTGAAATTGAACATGTTCTAATTGCATGAATCCATATTCAAAGTTTTAATTTGTTCAAATTGCAAGCCCTAACAGTTGGACATTTTTTAATTGTAAATGTTTAAAATCGGTTAATTTCAAATTCGATTTCAGGCTTTAGATTCTTTACCCTATTTCCTCCTAATCCCCCTTTTTAAAGAATTCCTGTTTTTTGAACTGTTTTCAAGAAACTTCGCCTTTTCCCATTCTTCTCGTTAAATTCGGTTCAGCCCGAACTAAAATAATAGAACCCAGTAAGAAAATCCAACTATTTTTGGTTGAAAGTTAATTCTTTTTGGTTAAAAATTCGACTATTTGGTGGAAAATCTAATTGTTTTGTTGAATAATCGCCCTTTTGGATAGACAGTTCATTCGTTTGCATTGAATATATGGTAGAAAAGTCATCTTTTTGGTTGAACATTCACCTTTCTTGGTTAAAAATTAATTGTTGTTTTTAAAGTTTAATTGTTTTCTATAAAATTCATCTTTATAGGCTGGAAATTCATCTATTTATTTAAAAATTTATTTATTTGATTGAGCATTCATCTATTTTGTTGAAAATTCGTCTCCTTGGATTGAATGTCCAACTATATTGTTGTAAATGCAACTGTTCGGTTAGAAATTATTTTTTGTTTGTTAAAAAATCAACTACTCCGGTTAGAAATTTATCTTTCTTGGTTGAAAACGATCTATTTCTTGAAAATTCAAATTTTCAGGCTAGTAATTCGACTGTATTCTATAAAAATGGTCTTTTAGCTCGAAAATTGAAACTATTTGATTGTAAATGTAACTGTTTTTGATTGAGTTTTAATCTCTTTTATTTTAAAATTCGACAATTTGGTTGAAAGTTCATTTTCGTACGTTTCAAGTTCAATTATTTTGTTAAAAAGTAATCTTTTTTGGTCGGGAATTCAACTGTTTTGTTGAACATTCGTCTTTTTGGATAGAAATTTCGTCCTTATTCGTCCTTATTCGCTTTTGGTTGAAAATTCATCTTTCTTGGTTAAAAATGAACTTTTCGGATGAAGATTTGACTCTCTTCTAAAAAAATGGTCTTTTTGGCTTAAAGATTGAATTATTTGGTCAAAAATTCAGCTATTTTGTTGAATATTCGTCTCTTTTGATTGAAAGTTCAACTATGTGGTTATAAATGCAACTACTATTCGGTTGAAACTTATTTATTTTTTCAATTTCAAATATTTGGTTAAACATTCTTCTTTCTTTGTTGAAAATGAACTTTTTTTTGAAAATTCAACTTTTCAGGTTGATAATTCAACTGTCTTTTAAAAAATTCGTCAACCTAGCTTGAAGGTTCAGCTATTTGGTTGAATTTTAAGCTTTTTCGTTGGAAAATTCGACCATTTGATTGAAAGTTCATTTTTGGAGGTAGAAAATTAAACTACTTAGCTGAAACTCAACTCTTGTTAAAAATTTGTCTCTTCGGGTTGAAAATTCAGCTATTTTGATGAAAATTCAATATATTTCAAATTGAAATCTTAGGAAATGAAAGTGTTTCATATTGAACCCAAATATATAGTATCTATATTGATTTGATTTAAAAGAAATTTTTCCCTTATTACGCCTCTATTTTCGTGAAAAATCACCCTATTTCCCCGATTTCGAAAGCATTTTGGACTCTCAAGTGTGAATTATTGGAAAAATGAATAATTGAATATTTAAATATTCAAACAACTTTAACAGTTCAGAAAAAAAAATATTTTAGACCCAGATTTGGAATCCTTAAAACTGAATGACTATTGTTAAAAAACGATTTAATGTTTAAATTTATTTTGATAGTGTAAAGAATATTTAAAAATCATTAAAAATTATGTACTCTATATTCGTAAACAAATATAGTTATTATTTCAGTCATTCAGTGTCTGATACTATTTTTTTTGTGGATTAGGATATGAGATATTGTTTTAATGTACAGAAACAACTTCAAATAAAATATAAAGGATCAGAATTTTAGTATTTTAGTCATGAAGTATAACATGTTTTTTCTTTAATTAGAAAACTCGTCGGGCCAAACATCATGTTGCCAAATTGTGCATGGTTTCATTTTCAATAAATTAAATACTATTTGTTTTCAATTTATACTTCTTTTTAATTTCCTAATTCTTGCTTTTCCAGTGCTTCCATTTCTATTAAAAATGTTTTCAATTTGAAAGATTTTCCGCCTTAAATTCTTAAATATTGCATGTTTCCTTCTTCCTTGTAAATTTTAAACGTTTCGTTTTGAAATATTAAACATCTTCGATTTGAATATTTCAATATTTTGAAAGACATTCGATTTATTGATTTTCTTGAAATGGTATAATTAACCATGTTTAAAGTCAACTTCAACTTTTAATTCGTGCACTCCAAAATTGTGAAATGTTTACCTTCAAGTTTTAAAATTAAACATACGAAATAATTGCCCAATAAGAATGAATAATAGTTAACAATATTTATAACTTAACAAGAATTGAAAGAATTCCAGATTGGGATTTCTAACTCATCTCCTGTTCCTGGTCGGATGAGGTGATTGATGAAAATGGATGATCATCTTCATCGAAAAATGATAATCTTAAAGATAATGTGCGACATAAATTATCATTGCTACAACAAGTGAATCAGGGTAGTAATACGGAATGTGCACTATAATTCAAAGTCAGGCAGATCCGAAGCAAGTGTCAGGTTCTCCCAGATGGTCTATAAATCCACATAAAAAATCTCTTCCTCTCAGTATGATTTATTGTTTTCTGTTTCCGCAAGGAGACTACACCTCTTAAGCGTAATGCTCCTCCTAAGTTGCAAGCACTTCTCGAACAAGAAACGCGATTTGAGGCACCACCCGCGGCGTTATGATGTTTTTTTCCCCGCCATAATAGAACCCGCCGAAAATAAACGAGCAAATCTCGTGGTTGTAGGTATATATAACTTCATCTGAGGGCTACTTAGTGGTGACCAAAGGCACGTTTCTTCAGAAAAACAAGCCTCAGCAATAGCTCGTGCAAAATGTACATTTTCGATCTTACACCGGCGTGTGGGCCGGTTTATATTGTGATCTATTATAAGCTCTGGGTGCTTCCATAAATAAATTCACCAGCTACCACGGTATACCACCATATCACGAAGGTAAAGCCGAACCGTAAATACATCGATATTATATCGAAGAAGAGTTACGTTGTGCACTAGCTAGGTTCTGTATATCCGCAGAAAATGCGCTGGATCCAATGATCGACAGATGATAATAAACAACGTCTATCGCATGTCTAATCTTGATAAGATACCTGACAGCCCTGTCGATTGTGCAAACCTACCGTTTCCGGATTGAGCGCCGATGAAATCCGTGACACTGGCAATGAGAAGCCTGCTTTATTCTTTATTTATAGGATCTTACGTTGCTGATTTTTTTTGGGCGATATTCTTTTTTAACACGAACTGTCTACCGTTACGCAATTTTCCGTAAGACTTAACCCCTTTTCCAGCTCGTTCAGGGCTAACGTTACGGGAAATTCCGTAATACTAGACCTACTATCCATTCACGATACGAAGGCCCCTCCAGAACAGCTGCCCATTTTTGTAATTTACTCGTAAGAAAAAAATCGCATTAAAACGCAGCTAATACTATGATAAAGCTCACTTTATTGCGCTTAAGACAAGTCCCCATTTGTTTATGTACAAAAATTGGTTTGGAAAATATCCTTCGCAAAAAGGTAAAAACCGTTGTTTTTGGCGTCACTATGTCCTTGCTTGACTTTCGATTACGACATCTTTAAAATGAACAGTGTAAAAAATTTGAAAAAAAATCATATATATGCTTTAATATCTTGACTATACATACGTGAAAACAAAATTGCAATATATTACTAACAAGTAATGTAAAATGAATTTAAACGTGACTATGCTATCTCTGGTAATATACGTAGTAGAGAGTTATATTTTGGCTTAAACTGCTTGGAAAATTTCAACAAATGCAATTTAATAATAATTAGGAATGACAATCATGAAACCTATTAATTAATAACAAATAATCCTGGAGGACCGACGAATGGTAGTGTGGGTGTGAGGACACAGCGGGATACCATAGCTGACGGGTCTGCTCATTGAAAAAAGGTAGCTACTGCACGAAAAGTTGCCATTGGAAATCAAAGTATTTTTTGTAGGTGATTCTAAGTCCAATGAATGAGCAGACCCCCTGAGGTGACCCTTTAGCTATGTTATCCCATAGCCATAGTCTCCTCACACCCACACTACCCTTCGTCGGTATATTACGAGAGATAGCATAGTCATGTTCAAATGCATTTTACGTAAATTGTTATTAATATATTGCAACTTTGTTTCACGTATGTGTAGTCAAAATATGAATGCATCTATATGATTTTTTTCAAATTTTTTACATTGTTCAGTTCAAAGATGTCGTCATCCAACGTCAAGCAAGGACAGAGTGACGCGAAAAAAACCACGGTTTTCATCTTTTCGCGAAGAATATTTTCCAAACCAATTTTTGTATATAAACAAATGTGGACTTGTCTTAAGCGCAATAAAGTAAGCTTTATCATGGTATGAGCTGTGTTTTTATGCGATTTTTTTCTTACGAGTAAATTACACAAATGCGCGGCTGGTTTGGAGGGGCCTTCCATTTTCTCATCTCAGAAATCAAGTGATAATCTGTATCATTCCTGTCAAATTTAAGAGGTGATTGAGTCACGAAAGACTATCTGCTTGCAAAATTAAACCTATGCGTGCCTGCTCATATACATACTGTGATATTGTAATCGATGAAGTAGAAAGTGAAAGATACGATATTCGAACGAATAACTTGAGACGGTCGATAATTTATGAAGGTGCTTTTCTTTGTCTGAATAAGGCCAGTATTACCATCGAAAAGGCTTATCGAAATTTTTGGAACCTTTTACTGCCCTTCAGTAAAAATATTGTATGTTTTGAAAATGTATGCTTTTAGTTTCAAATGGATGACGAAATTAAACATTCACTTTTATTAAGATTTAATTTATTTTGATGCGGCGCGTGACACCTCCTCCCTCAATCTGAAAAGGCGAGTGAAATTAACAAGATCGATTTTTTTGTAGATGATGCCACGTTTATTTATTCATCCCTTTGTGTACATTATTATGTATTCAGTTTTATTTCTTAATTTTAAAAGTCACCCCAGTATTCAAAGCAATTATAAATTATAGAAACAAGTATATCAAACTGTTTATAATAGTTTTAAATTGTTTTAAAAAGGGTCTGCTTGCCCAAGTGTTTACCATAGTAACCAACTGACTACCATAGTCAATGTGGCCGTAGGTCGCGTATAACCTGGAAATCAGGGACAAGTCAGGGAATTTTATTTGATCAGGAAACGTCAGTGATTTTGGAAAAACAGGCAAAAGTCAGGGAATTTTTGTAAGAAGTACTTTAAGTAACTGTCAAGAATAATGAATTAGAAATTTATAAATTGGAATTTGAAACTTTTTTATTATATTTGTTAAAGATTCTGTATTAAAGATGCAGACTACATAATCTTTCCCTTATTTCCCTCTTTTCCTTTTTTAAAAAGAATTCCTCTTTTTCCCCCTGTTTTCGAAAAACTTTTCCTTTATACGCTTAAATGCGAACTGAATTAACAGAATCCAATAAGAAAATCCATTTATTATTTTGTATTACTTCTTTTTGGTTGAAAAGTCTACTATTTCGTTAAAAATCACCTTCTTTGGTCGAAAATTTAACTGGTTTGTTAAAAATTCTTCTTTTCTGGTTAAAATTGCAACTTTTTGGTTGGAAATTAATGTGTTTTGGTTGAAAATTCAAATACTTGCTTAAAAGTTTGTTGACATTATTAAAAATTCCTTTTTTTGTTGAATATTCATGGTTTTAGTTCAAAATTAATCTTAAGTTGAACATTTAATTATTTTGTTTAAAATTGATCTCTTTTTTTGAAATTTCAACTACTTGTTTGAAAGTTACTTTCTTAAAAATTAATTTTTTAAAGATTCACCTTTTTGGTTGAAAATTCAACTATTTTGTTGAAAATACTTTTTTTATTTAAAATTAATGTTCTTATCTGAAAGTTTAACTATTCTTTTTTTTGTTGAAAATGAATTCTTTATAAATTAAAAATGTATGTATTTTGTTGAAAATTTGTCTTTTTTGAGAGAAAATTAATCTTCTCGGTTGAAAATTCATCTTCGTAGGTTGAACATTCAGCTATTTTTTTCAGCTTTTTTGATAGAAAATTAATCTTCCTGGTTGAACATTCATCTTCGTAGGCTAAACATTCAGCTATTTTTTCAAATTTTATCCGAAAATTTATTATATAAAATTTTGTAATGGTCTGGAAGTCGTCATAGTATCTTTTAATATTCCACTTTTTTTGGTTTCTTCTAGACGTAAAAAAACAGGACACTACCATCTCACTTTTATATATCTCCTTTTATATATAATTATTTGTTTAAAATTTGAACTATGTTATTGAAAACTGATTTATTTTTTGAAAATTTAATTATTTTGTTGATAATTCAACTG
This sequence comes from Andricus curvator, assembly GCA_932195095.1. NCBI lineage: Eukaryota > Metazoa > Arthropoda > Insecta > Hymenoptera > Cynipidae > Andricus > Andricus curvator. The sequence goes on from CAKNYM010051477.1 coordinate 217,512, forward strand.
TTTTGTTGAACATTTGTCTTTATGGATAAAAAATTAATCTTTTTTTAATAGAAAAGTCATCTTCTTGCTTCAAAATGAACTTTTTTGTTATTTAAAATTCGACATACAGGTTTGAAAATTCAACACTCTTCTTATAAAAAATTCGTCTTTTTGACTTGAAAATTCATGTATTTGGTTGAAAATGCACGTGTTTTTGTATGAAGTTTAATCTTTCTTCTTTGAAAATTCGACCACTTGGTTGGGAATTCATTTTGTAGGTTGAAACTTCTTCTGTTTGGTTACGAATTTAACTATTTTGTTAAAGTAATCTTTTTTGGTCAAAGACTCAACTGTTTTCTTGAAAATTCGTCTTTTTGGGTCGAAAATTAATCTTTTATGGTAGAAGAGTTCTATTTTTTTGTTTGAAAATTCATCTTAATCGGTTCAAAATTGTCTTTTTTGTTGACAGCTCAACTCTCTGATAAAAAATTCGTCTTTTTGGCTTGAAAAATTAACCATTTGGTTGAAAATTCTTCTTCACGGGTTAGAAATTCATATATTTGGTTAAAAGTTCAACTATTTGGTTGATAATTCGTCTCTTTAGCTTGAAAGTTCAACTGTTTGGTTAACAATTAATTTGTTGTTGTTGAAAATTCATCTTTCTATATTAAAAAGAAACTCTTTTGTTGAAAATTCGTCACTTTTAGTAGAAAATCTTTTTTGGTAGAAAATTTAAGTATTTTGTTGTAAATGCAGTATATTTCGACTTAAAATCTTAGGAATTTAAAGCGTTTTGGAATCTGCATTAATTTTATTTAATATAATTTATTACCCTCTTTTCATGCAAACTCATCCTATTTTCACTGGTTTGAACAGATTGTGGGCTGTGAAATCTGAAAAGGTTACAAGATGATAGAATTTAATTCTGGTCTTGAAATGTAAATGGTCAGAGAAAATAAAAAATTGGTCAAGGAAAAATCAGGGCGAAGTCAAAGAATGTTGAAAATGATGTTCTTTGACCACCCTAATCTGAGTACCATAGTAGAAGATAGACATCGGCACCACTGTCGAACACTATTTTTAATTCAATTACCAACTTCAACTAACGTTCAAGTACTAACTTTTCTGCAGGATTGACCTTTCACGAGCGATTCGTAAAAGGACTGTTTTCGCTTCACGTGGATGTTTAAAAGCAACGACCGTCCTATTTTCACATCCCTGGTGACTTCCTACGCGACCATCGGTTAACAAATACTGTTGAGTATAAATACTACAAATTGTAGTCAACATTCAGTCAACAGCTGTGCAGCCTCTCTAAGTTGAATTGCTGTATAATATTTCCCTCATTGTTCCAGTTTGCATTAGACGGCTGAGAAATTCCCAGGTGTAAACTTATCTTGTTCCGTGAAGAAATTATACTATTATTCAAGTGGCGTTTAAAATATTTGTTCGAAATAAGGATAATTTGTCCGCGTGTGAAACCATGGAATTTCTTAGAAAAGGATTACGATTGCTAAATTAAGACTTAAATAATCATCAGACTTAATTTATATGTATACGAAAAAAAATTTGGGTTGTAAATTATTCTTCATTTAACATCTAAGAAAGAGCTAATTGGTATTTTTAGGAAAAATATTATTTGTTCCGATTTCTCCTAGACTATTTTATTCCGAATTTTTACAGTAACATTTTCGAATCAAACCGATTTTCTCATCTGATTGCCTTTTTATATTTTGCATAATTTTCACGTATTTTGTGAATGGCTCCATAGTTGTATGAAGGTTGTCATATGTTTGTCGAAACCCACTAAACACAATATAGAAAATGAATAGTATAAAAAGTGATAACACATTATCTCGAATGCTCTTATTAGGACTAATAATAGACCTCTATGTTGCATAAACATATTGACATTAAAATTCGATTAACAATCCGAAAAGACGTAAAAGAATAGTAATTAACGTTATCTTGTAAAATATAATATGAAGAGGACGGAGTATCCACCTTCTGTCAACTATTTTGGTTTTAAAATTCTAGGAAATTCTGCTAAATTTGAAAAGGGCAATCTGATGATGCAGTTAAAAACAAATTTAATTGTATGATAAACATTTTTACTACATATATGACTCTCTTTTCAAAACTGAATTACAATCTGAATCAATGATAGTTGAGAGACGTTTGTGCAAAGTTTGCAGTCGAAATAAAATTTAAGTCAATTTAATATGTGCCATTTCTAGATTTTGACTAGCCATAGATGTAAAATGACAGTGGTTTAAAATATTGAATGAAGGAAAGAAGTCTTTTCAGTACCAAATCAAATATTAGACTATGCGCAGTTTTCTTGAGAGGAAGTAAATTGAGGATGTAAAAAAAGACTCAAAAATTATTTAATTTCATGAAGTCACGAATTTATTAACAAAGAAAGTGATTCTAAACCTAAAAAAAGGCAAAAAATTGAGGTGTGAGTCAAGAAGTATAACCATGTCAAAGATGTTCATTAGTTATTCATGCTGGAATAAATCAGTTTAATAATCAACTCATTCCAATTGTCGAAGTCCTTTCAACTTGGTCTCATTATTCGCAGAAGAAAATTTCTCTTAGCTTGATCAAACGTTTTGTTAATTGAACCAGTTTTCTCGGTGAAATCAAAACTCAAGTATCCAGACATTTGAAAATTAAAGATAGAAAAATTTTGTTTTAAATAACATTTATCTGAGTCAAACACGTTGAAGCAGGGCAAGCTATTCGAAGCTGTTTGAATATTTTAAAATTTCAAAGAATTCAAACTAAGTGAGTGACGTATACTAAAATATTCTATTTTTTAATAATGTGACGGTCATTATAGAATTTTTTCAAATACAGATCTTGAAAATAAAATTCAATTTCATTAAATGAAAAAATTATTTATTGCTGTTAGTTCTTTAATACCGATGGGTTGATCACTCAAATTTTAAATGTACGCCAGATATTAAGATTTCAAAAATTTCTGAAGATTTCACAAACTTTCAGAAGATTTATAATTATTTCAAGTTATGTCAACATCGGTTGAGATTTTAGGAATTTTCGAAGTATTTTAAAATATTTCAAAATATTTCACGGCACTCCCAAAAGGATTGCATGCAACTTTAAAACATTTCCAGGGAGTTTACAGATTTCCTATAAGAATTTCAAGTGACTCAAAATTATTTCAAGGGATTTCCAAGAATCTTTTAAGATTTCATGGTCTATTAAAGAATTTAAATGGATTTTCCAAGATTTAAAGTTATTTCTGAAGATTTCGACGGATTTCAAGTGCTTTCTAAACATTTTAAAGAATTTCAGAGGATTTCTAGGGATTGCAAAATATTTTTAAATATTTCAATGGTACTCTAAGGATTTCAATAATTTTCAACAGGTAACGTTAAAAAAATATCAGACATTTCAAATGATTTCAATACAATTTATGGGATTTCACATGCTTTTACAAATTATTTTCAGAGATTTGTTGGTGTTTCCGAGAAGTTGATAGGATTTAATGAAATTTCAGAAGATTTCAAAGTATTTTAAGAAATTTTTAAAGGTGTTAAAGGTTTCAAAATATTTCAAGAGTTCATAAACCCTCATTTTATGCTAAGTACTTTAGGATATAAACAAATATTTATTTGTATTTTCTTTATAGCGCGCGTATTTGTTTGCTAGTTCTGTTAAATAGTGTTATGTGTTTATGAAATAAATAAAAATGTATATTTCATATGATATTCTTAACGATTTTTGTACTATTTTTATTTCTAATACCGGGGAAAGCTAAACGGTGCTAGGTGCATCGCAATTTCCATTAGATTATTACATGAACAAGTTTGAATTGAAAGCATTTAAAACAGAATAATTTTATATCGAAAAACTGAAAATCGTTTCATTTTTAAATCTTTCAAAACTGTATCGTTAGAAACTAATTGTATTTTATAACTGACAAAATCATTAAAACCAATATTTTAAACTTCCAATATTTTGAACTTAAAGCCTGAATATATAAATTTGCGTATGTTAATTTTTTTGATATAAAATTGACCCAAAAACCCAAAAATCGTAGCAAATTACTTTTAAATTTACTCCCTTAAAAATGGTAGAATTAAAAATTGAAAGCGCGCTTTTGTTATTGAATAAGCATTTTTAAATTCAACAATTTAAAAATTTTGAATTTAAATTTCTGAAAATGATACAATATAAATTTATGGTGTTTAAAATTTTTAATTCAAATCTTTCAAAACGTAAGTATTAAAAATTGAAAAATTTCGAAAATGTATTAATAACTGAATATTTTTAAAGTATCATTTCAAATTTCCGAGGCTCTTTCTACTAGTACTTGGTTGTACTACTTTGTTAAAAAATCATTTTTTTGGTTGAAGATTCATCATTTTAGTTGAAAATTTATCTCTTTGGTTCAAACCCCGTTTTTTTTCCTGAAATTTAATTTTTTAAACTCAAAATTGAACTATTCTAGCTTTTTGGTTGAAAATTAATTTTTTTTTATTGAAAATTCAACTACATGATTGTAGTAGCTTCGTTATTTTAGTAAAATATTTATCTCTGTGGTTGAAAATTGAACTATTTTGTTGAAAATAAATTTTTAAACTGAAAATATAACTATTCCATTTTTGGTTGAAAATTGATCTTTTTAAGTATAAAATTCTGCTAGGTATTTGGATCAAAATTCATACGTTCTGTTGAATTTTTTTTTAACTTAATTTTGGTTAAAAATTCAATAGTTGAATTTTCCAGAGACGAAATTTTTACAAAATTCAACAGCTGAATTATCAACAGACAAAAATTTTCTATCAAATTCAACTATTGACAATTCAACAGTGTATTTTTAACAGACAAATTTTTCGAAAAAATTCAACAGTTGAATTTTCAATAATCAATCATAATCAATATTAAAAATTCACATTTTTCAAATCCTAAAAATTGAAAATAATTTTAAAATTTCAAAAAAGCATCAATAACTGAATATTTTTAAATTAGCTTTCCAAGTAAACAATCCCATTTCCAAATTAATCTGGGGAAAAAATTGCGGTATAAAAAACCATGCAAGAATTAGGTATTCAAAATCAAGTTATTTTAAATTTAACCCTTAAAGTTATCCCCTCTCTGTCGCTGAAGACCCCAGCAGAAATTTCTTTATTGTAACAAGGATTTTAAATATTTTTGCACGAACATTTTTTTGGATATACTTTTTTATATCCTTTATAAGATAAAACTAGTTAATATATATATTTTTAATTTCAGCATATGAAAAAAAATTAAAAACTAAAACAAAATGGAAAAAATGACTCTTCGATTAAAAAAAGGCTGGGTATAAAAGACCCCAGGGATAACTTTAAGGGTTAATAATGTTCAAAAGTGAATATTTCAAATTCATTGCCACTCAATTTCCTTGGAAGTGATTAAACTATACAATTTCAACTTGCGATCATAGTAATATTGTTTTGTATTTGTATCTTAATAATTGACAATGTAATGTTACAATATTGCTAGTGTATTCATAAAAGTTGAAATCGTTTCATTAAGATTTTCTTAATTTCGATTGCACTCTCTAAAAGTATGAACATAAGTGATGACTAAAGAATTTGAAGAAAAGAGAGGAATTAAAAAGTAAAATTTCTTTTATATAGAAGGAAGCCTGATGGTAGGCAATACAACAAACAGCTTCGAACGTCTGGCTGAGTTCCAGTAGGGAACTCTCTGAAAAGCGCTCCACATTCCCACAGTCGATAAACATAAACTCTTCATGGGATTGCAATCCACTAAATTGAGAGGACAATCAAAAGAACAGGAATGCTATTTTATTTTCCTGATTCTCATTTCTTACCACGCATAGTGAGTTTAATTACTAATCTAATAATGAAACTGATCAGATCATATATTCTAAACCCCTTAAAGGCTCCTCATCTACTTATTGGACAGCCCAAGAACGTTACATTTCACATTAATTTACCAGCAACCGGTTTAACGACTCAATTTCAATCTTCAATGTATCCCGAACGGACCAATCATCCAATCGTCTGATAGATTTTACTACCAACAGTATTTTGTCTTAATATACTAGAGACAGTTAAACTGATTAGCATTCCAATGAAAATCTCTATGGAAAAATTGCGCAATCTTGAGAGGAAACGAAAGTCGAATAAAAGCGATCATGATGGGAAATTCTGTCCGACTCTTTAATCTTTTAAGCTGCTTTCTTAATGGAGTTATAATTTGTTTTCGATCTGAGTTCATAAATTACTCTTAGAGGTTTCTTGAACCTGGAAATAATTTATTTTATTTTATTACTGCTCTGCTAGCTTTAAAGTAAGGCAGCTTTTCTTCAACTTCATATTATGGCGTTAAAAATTAAATTAAATTAAAATTATGGTCATTAAAAAAATCGCCAATCAAAGGTTTTTTTTTGAGTTCCTAAAACGAAGTGTTTGGAAAAGTTTTGCAGGGTGGTCACTGGACCCGAAAACCGGGAAATGACAGTGAATTTATTTTTTGATTGGGAATTTTATAAATTTTTAAAAGAAAAATCTATCCAATCACTTGAAATATCAAAAAATTCGTATCGCACGATCTAATCAAATTTAAAATAAGTTCAATTTAAACTTTTTTTAAATTTTAAGTTCAATTGTTAATTTTTTTAATTATAAAATGGTTCATTTTACAATGCATAATTCTAAAATCTTTTACTTTACCAATTTTTCATTTTAGGGACTTATTTCTTAAGCGTACATTTTCAATTTAAAGAATATTAAAATGCAATTTTAAAGATTTCAAATATTAGAAAACGACTAAAAACATTTTAATCGGAAAATTGTTGATAAAAAATGTTTGATGTTGATTAACTGTAAATATAAATTAGTTAATGATTTTCAAACCTGAACTGTAGTTCGAGTCTTAAAAGTTAAACAATAACTGATTTTACAAGATGATTCTGAATCTGTTTAAAATTAAACACTTTACAGATTTTTAACCCATTCATTTTGAAATTTTAGATTAAAAAAAAAATAATAATAATTTTTTAACAGTTTGCAATATTTAACTGTTTATTCAAGATGAGCAATTATAAATGAAGTATTCAAAAAATTAAACAATCTGAAACTGAATTGTTTAAAATAGAATGCCTTGAATCGTGTAAATTTCAAAGTGCTACATTTATTAATTTGAAAGGACTTAAAATTAAAATAATTCAATTAAAAAGGATTTCTGTTTTCAAAAAAGTTTGAATTTCACAATCATAATTATAAAATAAAGGGGAGAATTGTTGGTATTTAATTTTTTTTCCGAATTGGAATAAGGAAATTTTTTGTTTTTAACATTTTTGTTGAGTTGGAAGGGAGGAAATTTTGGTTTTGTATTTTTTGTTATTGGAAGAGGCTCTTCTTTCATTTTTGTTGATTTAGAAGGGGTAAGATTTTGTTTTTTTATTTTGTCTGAATTGAAAGAGGCTATTATTTTTCTTTGTAAATTTTTTATTGAGTTTAAGGGAAAATTTTGTTATTTCAATTTTTTTCTGAATTTTAGAAAGGAAAGTTTTGACTTATAACATTTTTATTGAGTCAAAAAGGAGAAAATTTTAGTTCCAATTTTTTCTGGTTTGGAAGAGGAACCTTTTTTATTTGTAACATTTTGAACACTTATATAACATTTTATTGAGTTGAAATGGACGAAGTTTTGGTTAATTATTTTTTTCTGAACAGAAAGAAGCCATGTTTTCTTAGCATTATTATTTAGTTAAAGGGGGGAAATTTTGATTTTTAAGATTTTTATAGATATGGAAGGGACGAAGTTTTTTTTCTGAATGCAAGAAGCCATTTCTTTTAGCATTGTTATTGAGTTTAAGGGGGAAACTTTTTGTTTTCAATTTTTTTCCGAATTGCTAGAGGGTAATTACAAAAAAATATTTTTTTTTATTGAGTTTGAAGGGAGGAAATTTCGATTTTCTATATAAAATCACTGAAGTTAAGCCGCGTTGGGCGCGGTTAGTACTTGGATGGGTGACCATTCGAGAATACTGTGTGCTGTTGGCATATTATGGGTGTGGTGAGCCCAAACTTGTAGTTATTTATAACTACAAGAAAACTATCCACCTAGAAACACTACCCGAATCGGGTAGTGTCACGCCTACCCTGAAAGGGAAATGGCTTAATGGTATACATACAAAAGAGGGACATTTTTATTTTTTTTAATGATTTCTATCGAGTTGGAATGGAATAAATTTCGATTTTAATTTTTGTTTTTGAATTGGAAGATGAACATTTTTTTATTTTTAAGATTTTTATAGAGTTGGAAGGGAAGAAATTTTGGTTTTCAATATTTTGCGAATTGGAAGAAGGATAACTTTTCATTTTTAACATACTTATTGATTTGATATTGAGGCAATTTTGGTTTTCAATTTTTTATGAATTGGAAAAGGCCCTTTTTTGTTTTCATCATTTTTATTGTATTTACAATTTTGTACTGAATTGGAAGGCAAGCATGTTTTATTTTTCATATTTTTATTGATGTGAGTAGAAAGGAAGGATTATTTTCAATTTAGAGCATTGAAAAGTGATGCCTGGATTTATATTTTTTACCCATAAATTTTTGAACTCTTCAGTTTATGAAAGTTAACAAATTTTCAGTTTATTGGCATTTATTTCAATTTATTCATTTGGAAAGTGTTAAAACCTTCCATATTATACGTGTACATTATTCAGCGTTCAAATAAAAAAAATGTTCAAGTTTCTACTTTAAAAGTTCAAAATTCGAAAGAGGTTACTTCAAACGAAAAAATTTTCAGTTTTAAGAGTTCGAATTTTCTTAGTTTCAATGACCGGGAATTTTTTTCCTCGATTTATACGACTGTCAACCTATTTTTTTCTATTTCAAGAACTATAGAAAGATTTATTCTAAGGATAAAAAAGTGTGGAATTTCATCAGATAATAGTAGATTAAAATAAAATTATTATCTGGCGATCAGAAGTTAAAATTCCTCTAAGAGAAAAGTAATTCCTCGAGGTCAAAATGAAGCAATTATAGTAATATTGAAAGTACATTGCCGTTGATAGTGTTTTACTCAACGTTTATGTTTCACGCTCAAAATAGGCGAGTCAAGGGCGTAAAAAGGAAAATTAATTAAAATTTAAGATGTAGCGCTTTTCTACGGAGGTCGCCTCGAATTACTCAACGATGGAGCAGCTCAAAACGGTCTCTAATCTTGCGTGAATTACCCTAGCTGCTGATTTCCAGCATCATCTTCATTTTTAACAAGTTTAAAGTTTAATTAAGCCGGGGATTCCATTTAAATGGTGCCATTTATCTGCAGCAATTTTCCTACAGAAACGATAAAAAATCATTTTGTAATTTTGGAAACAACTTCAATTATAAATTTTTTTTTAATTTAAAGAAAGGATTTGCTCAATAGCGATTTTCTCTCTCCAATTAATCATGCTGTTTTTAAGAAAAGATATCTGATAAAAATTCAAAACGTTAAAAAATAAAAATTCTAAATTGTAAATGTATAAATTGGGATCTGGGTGTCTAGGGCTGTCTACCCGACGGCTGATTTTAAATCCCCGGTCATTTCCCGGTTTTTTCCAGGTCAATTTTTTATTTTTTCCGGTAAACTAGTGATTTAATTACTTACAAACTTCAAGGTTCATCTAAATATCTAATAATGAAAATGCACTACCGCCACTTAAAATGAGGACATCCATTTTTAGTATAAAAAATTGATTAATTTTATGAATTTTGAGTTACAAATTTTTTCTCTTAAATACATTGAAAGGTATCTGAATTCTGAATTAAATGATTACAGGATGAAGTCACTTTGTCATTTTTTGATGATGCTATTGCAAAAATATTTGAAACTGTAATGTTTTCTTGAATTTTAAATAAAACCCAAAATAATAAACATTTTTCAGAATTTTCCATAATAATGTAAACATTTTTTCTTGCATGGTGTAAGCAGTTTAAGTTGAAGCAAGAAACGTGGCAAAATTTTAATATTTTTTCCTGCTGAGGAATACATTTTTTTAAATATATGAAAAAAGTCATCACGAATTTTCTTCAGCTTCAGCTTCTTGCATAGTGCAAAAAAAGAGCAATCATTTTAATAAGTTTGCTCGATTTTTTAGAAATTTACTTTTAAAATAATCCGAAAAACATTTAATGTTTCTATTTTCAGATCTTATTTAAAAATTAGGAATAATAGAACGTTACAATTTGCAATATTTTTGCAATAGTTTCTTAAAATCTTGACAAAATAACTTAACCCTGGGCTCATTTTTTTCAGAATTTAGACAGCTTCCAACCTATTTAAGAGAAACAATTAAGAAATCTGAATTCATAAAATTAACAAATTATTGAATACTAACTAATTTTGAAAATTTTCAAAGATTCTAAGGAATTTTTTATTAATTTCATTAATTTGAAGGGATTTCAAGGCGTTTGAAATATTTTAGGATAAAGACTTTTTTTGAATTTCAGGAAATATCGCCAGATTTAATTGAATTTCACGAGATTTAATATAATATTTTAGTGGACTTTAAAAAATGTATTCAAGAGAAGTGACGTATTTCGTAGGGCTTCTAAGATTCAAAGAGATTTGAAATTATTTTTTGGAATTCACCCCGAATTCTTATTAATTTATCCTGAATTCTTTTAATTCTTCTAATTCTTTGAAACGCTTTGGAATTTTTTGAATTTACTTGAATTCTTATAAATTTACTCAATTTTACTTAATTCAGTGGATTTTTTTGAACTTTTTAAAGTTTTTGTTTAATGTATCCTGAGGATTAATTGACAAAATGACCAAAGGATTTGAAATATTTTTTTAATTCCTTGTCATTTTCAAGATTTGTCAAAAATTTCAAAAGATTTTAAATATTTTAGGTTATTTAAAAAGCTTACAAAGAAATTTTTAATGAATTTCAGTAATTTAATGGAATTTCAAAGGATTTGAAATATTTGAGGGTATTGTAAAGATTCCCAGGCATTTTCAAGACCTTTAAAAAGTTTCAAGGGATTTCAAAAGATATCAAAGGATATGAAATATTTTAGGAAATTTAAAAAAATCCCAGAACTTTTTTATTTATTTCAATAGCTTGAAGGAATTTCAAAGATTTAAAAATATTTTAGTGTAGATACTTAAAAAGATTTTAAGGCATTTTCAAGAGGTTTAAACAATTTCAAGGGTTTTAATAATTTAAAGGGATTAAACAAAATTTTAATGCGGGTTTAAAGAATTTCTTAGAATTTCGAGTGATATGGAAGGATTTTACAGGACCTGTAAGGTTATAGGATATTTTGAAAGATTCCAAGGGATTCTATGAGATTTTCCGAGGATTTAAATGATTTCAAGAGATTTTCATATGTGTTTTGCAATTCATTTAGAATTCGTCCTGAATTCTTATTAATTTATCCTGAATTCTTTGAAATCATTTTGAATCCTTCTAAATTCACACAATTTTACTCAATATAGTGGATTTTTAAAAAGTTTTTTTTTAATTCCTCGTAAAGTCTTTTAAACTCACCTTAAATTCTTAGGCATTTCATCAAATTCTCTTTAATTTTTCTAAACTCATTTCAAGCTTACTCAATTCAATTAATTTTTTCGTATTTTTGAATTGTTTTGAACTCACTTGATTGTTTTTTAAATTCAGTTTGATTTTTTATGAATTTCATCGAATTCTTCTAGTTTCCGTCAAATTCCTCTAAATTAACTCAAATTTTATTTAAATCAATGGAATTTTTTCGATTAAAATTTTTTTTCTAATTCATTTGAATTCTTTTGAATTCAACTTGAATTGTTTTGTAGTCATTAGTCACTTCCTTCGTTATAAATTAGTAGAGTTTCAAAGATTTAAAGAGATTTCAAATTAATTTTTGGAATTCATCCTGAATTCTTATTAATTTACCCTGCATTCTTTTAAATTCTTTGGAATTCTCTTGGATTTTTTTCAATTCACTTGCATTTTTTCAATTCACTCGAATTTTTTTAGTCCACTTGAGTTCTTCTAAATTTACGCAGTTTTACTTAATTCAATGGACTTTTTTGAATTTTTAAAAGTTTTTATTTAATTGATCCTGAAGCCTCACCTTGAATTCTTAGGCATTTCACCAAATTCTTTTAAATGCGCTGGAATTTTTCTGAGCTCATTTCAAAGTTACTGAATTCAATGAAAAATTTTCATATTTTTAAATTGTTTCCTATTCCTTTGATTTTTTTTTAATTCTCCTGGACTTTTTATGAATTTCATCGAATTCTTCTCGTTTAACTTAAATTCCTCTAAATTCATTCCAATTTTACGGAAAGCAATAGAATTTTTTCGATTTAAAACATTTTTCCAATACATTTGTATTCTTTTGAATTTAACTTGAATTTTGTTAAAGTCTTATGAATTTATCCTGAATTTGTTACCCTTTGAGCGCGAAAAAAGAACCCTATGAGCGTGATATAAAGTACCCTTTGATCCCTATATTTTATTTCATAAGGACTGTGAGGCCTGAAAAAACAGAAAAAAATCCCGTTCACTGAATCAAATCCTGACTCATTTCCCGGTTTCATGGTCAAGTAAACACCCTGGGGACAATTAAAATTGCAGCTTCAAAACTTGACAATTTCCTATTAGAAACTGCAAACTTAGCAAATTATGTAATCCTAGATTGAAACGTTTAAATTTGAAAGGTTACAAATTGGACGTGAAAAAGTGAACAATTTAAATTTCAACGTTTTCAGGAAATACCAAAAGTAGTTTTTCATGTTTTATCTCCATTCAGAAAGAAATTCGAAATGTAGTGCACGTGTATTGGAAATTCGAGAGGTAAAATCGATAAATATTTTTTATCGCCTGTAAAAAGATCGTTGGGTCGGATGTTCCGTTAGCCGAAACACCTCGTAAAGTGTCAGAATCCGGTAGCGTTCACGAGAATCTCACTGCAGAATAAAATTTCTTATTATACGGCTGATAATTAGCTACAATGATTCTTCGCGAGCTAAAAGATCGACGATCAGACACCAGTTGTAAAGTATTCGATAAGGCATCACGTGTGTGTAATTTGATCCCGATCGCTTCAAGAAACGAATAAAATTGCAATCGAATGATTCCAGGAGAGATTTAAGAGATTTCGGCGAAGCTTGGTTATTTTTTAATGATAAGGATGGTCTGAAGACGTAATTATGGGTTGAATTACCCATTCATTACGAAACAAAGTTTTTGAAAGTTTTTATCGTATTTCAAATGCAGAAAGGCTTTTTACAATTTTAAAAAGAGTTTTACTATAAATTGCTTGTATTTATTTGCAAATATTTTTTCGTTATTTACAAAATTACACTCAACTCCCGATATAAGAGCCCCCGATTTACGATGTTCCTAGAACTGATGGACCCTCGTAGTTTCATGATGAGAGGAGCCGCGGGGCCAAAAGAGAGGATTTGCTCAGTCAAGTGTGACAAACAGCTTCTTGCTGCCCTGCCTGTTCACGTTTGGATTCCTTCGATTTAGGATCAAGGCCAAGGCAAGCCTTGCCCGAAATCGGTCTTATGTCGGGAGTTGAGTGTAACACTTTTTCACCTAACAAGCAATGACTTGCATTCACTTGCAATCATTTACATTAAAATTATTTGCAGTTTAATTAAAATATTACATTCACCCCCAAGGACATTCATAAATATTTTCCATTTTCATTCCATCGTTTTGATTCATTTTATGAATATTTTCCCTATTACTCTTTATCTTTGGAAGGGTTTGCAGATTATGTCGAATCGTTTACCATAATCACTTTGAATATTGTAATGTCCCATTGACTCGGTTAAAAGTTTCTTGTCCAAAATGTATTTCCGATTTTTAAATTTAACATATTTCAAAAATATATATATTCCTAAATCATTTTTCTATTCCTAAATATACAAAACAATTTTTATAAATAATAAAAGTATTGTAGCAAGGAGCATTGGAGCGTATTCGTTGAAAAATAGTCAAATTCTGAATTCGTTTATGAATATTGTTTACATAATTAGCAATTGTCAATTTGGAAAGTATCATAGCGAAAAGTCATCGCAAAAACATTCTTAGTCGATTTCGTAAAAATTTGAGCTTATTCGTTAATAAGTAGCCAAACTCTGAATTGGTTAATGAAAATAGTTTAAATTATAAGTAATTCGTTTAAATTTGCGAAGTATCGTAAGAAAAAGTTATCGAAAAGACATTCTTAGTTCATTCTATAAAAAAATTGATCCTATTCATTGAAAAATAGCCAAACCCTATATTTGTTTATGAAAATTGTTTAAATAATTGTTGATTCTTATACATTTTCAAAGTATCATGACCAAACTCTGAATTTGCTACTGAAAATTATTTGAGTAATTAATAATTATTGTGAATTTGCAAATAATCATAGCAAAAATGCATCGGAAAGACATTCTTAGTTGATTCCGTAAAAAAATTGAGCGTATTGTTGGAAAAATAGCCAAATTCTGAATTTTTTCATGAAAATTGTTTAAATAATCAATAATTCTGGTAAATTTGTAAATTATCGTCGCAAGGAGTCATCGGAAATGTATTATTAGTTGATTCAGTAAAAATAAGTTGAGCTCATTCCTTGATAAATATCCAAACTGTGAATTTGTTTATGAATATTTTTTAAATAATTGCCAAATAGCATCTATATTCCCTAAGTTCTAACCATACATCAATTCCTCTCATTTTTCTGCCAAAACTCTGGATTTCAATGAGCTAAACAGTGCCAATTCCGAAAAACAATTTTTCTTCATTAATTTGGTTATAACATAAGAAACCATTTTTGTACATTATTCTGACCCATTGGACATTATGCATAGATAGTTTTAGCACAGATATAAGACCTTGTTTGATAAATCTGAAAAGTTAAAAAAAAATGGTACTTCTGAAAAATTAAAAAGAAGTCAAATTTGTTGTCAAATAAAAAAATAACCATATTTTTTTATCAAAAATCCAACCACAAACCTTTTTGAAATTTAAAAAGCTTTTATTTAAAAAAAGTCCAAATCGACTGAATAGGGTAGACTTATAATTGATTTTTCCAAGAAAGGGTTGCATGGGTTATGGGGCAAGGGATGTAAAGAGGCTTGCAGGAGTTAAGGGGCAGGGGTTTGTAAAGAGGGTTGCAGGAGTTAAGGGGCAGGGGTTGTAAGGAGGGTTGCAGGGGTTAAGAGGTAGGGGTTGTTAGGAGGGTTGCCTGGATTATAGGGCAAGGTTTGTAAGGAGGGTTTGCAGGGGTTAATGGCCAAGGGGTTTAAGCAGACTTGCAGGCGTTAAGGGGCAGTGGATGTAAGTAGGCTTGCAGGAGTTAAGGGGCAGGGGATGTAAGGAGGCTTGCAGGGTTTAAGAGGCAGGGGTTGTTAGGAGGGTTGTCTGGGTTATAGGGTAAAGTTTGTAAGAAGGGTTGCAGGGGTTAATGGGCAAGGAGTTTAAGGAGGGTTGCAAGAGTTAAGGGGCAGGGATTGTAAGGAGGCTTAAATGGGTTATGAGTCAATTTTTGCAAGGAGGGTTGCAGGGGTTAATGGGCAAGGGATATAAGGAGGGTTGCAGGAGTTAAGGGGCAGGCTTTTTAAGGAGGGTTGCAGGGGTTAAGGGGCAGGTGTTGTTAAGAGGGTTGCATGGCTTACGGGGCAAGGGTTAACGGGCAAGGGATGTAAGGAGGGTTGCAGGAGTGAAGGGGCAGGGGTTGTTAGGAGGGTTACAGGAGTTAGGGATCAGCGGATATAAGGAGAGTTGTATAAGCTAAGGGGCATCGACTGGAAACGAGGTTTGCAGAGGTAAAGGGTGTGCATTTTTGAAACAGCGGTTTTAATCTAAATAAAGTTAAGGGCTTACTTTTAATTAGATTTAAGAATTGTATCATAAGAATATACTTGTATATTTAACATTTATTGCTGGTTTGAAATCAATAAAAATGTGGCAATTGTGAAAAAGCATAAATTTAACAATTCTGAATTTGTTTTTGTTTCAGGTAAGGAGAATAAAGCTCGACTGGCTAACTCGATTGAGATAGTAAATTTGCGTGAGTATATCCTAGATTTTCAGACACATCCAATCACCATAAAGTGTGGCCGAGGGCATGTCGTTAGAGGAATATACAATTTGCATTTTCATGGCGCGCGATACGCGGTGCTTTTTCTGAACGTGGTTCTCCTTCAAGGTGGACTGCGTTTGGACCTTAACATTCCATTGCTAATCTAATTAAGGAAAAATGTGGGCCTGACATAAATCCTTAAAGCGACCAATCCATTTATAGCTCAACAATCTCAACATGTCCAACACGCGATGGTTTTTCTTAATCGTCCACGAACATTGATTCAAGCCTCACTTCTTTTTCTGCCACAATAAATACCTCTCGACACGATCCTTTGAAAAATGCAGAATCAGCAATGTGACATTTTTCCAGAATTTAAACAAGAACTTTTTTTCTCACTTTCGTCCTTCCAATTCTTTCGTTCTTTTGTTCAGCTGTACATTCTTATAAATAAGAATTTAATTCAATTTAATTTAATATCTTTTTTAAGTAGTAAGAAAGATTGGAATTTTTCCCGTTGGGGAAACCAGTATCGTGGAATTAGTAATTTCATTTAATCTGGAATCCAATAATTTGATGTTATTACGACAATAAAAATTCTCGACTCCCTAACCTTTTCACCTACAGTGTCTTGAAATATTTCTCCCTTAGTTTTGAAAACTTCATAATGATATGAATAGTTGAATTTTCAATCAAAAAATATTTTCTGAGATGAATTTTACAAACCACAGAGGACGAATTTTCTACCAAAATATTAATTTTTAACCAAACAGTTCTTTAATAACCAATTAGTTTAACTTTCAAGCAAAAAAAAAGAGTTAATTTCAGCCAACAGAGAAGAATTTTGAATATACAAGGATGATTTTTCTGACATAAAAGATGAATTTTTAATAACAAAGGACGAATTTTTAACAAAACAGTTGAATTTTCGACTCAAAAGATTGTTTTTACAAAATAGTTGAATTTTAAACAAGATAATTATATTTTTAACAAAAATGTTTAATTTTTAACCAAGCAGGTGAATTTTCAACTTAAAAATATGAATTTTCAACCAAATCGTGGAATTTTCAAGCCCAAAAGACGAATTTTTTGGAAGACAGTTGAATTTTCAACCAAACAATTCATTTTTGACCAAGAAAAATGACAGACGTTTGACAAAAAAAAAAGATGATTTTCACAAAATATTTCAATTTTCAACAAAATAATTAAACTTTTAACTAAGTTTTGGAATTTTCAACCAAAAAGATGAATTTTCCACCAAGAAGATTAATTTTCTACCAAAAAAGATGAATTTTGAACAAATTTGTTGAATTTTGAATCCAGAAAATCGAATGATCTACAAAACAGTTGAATTTTCAATCAAATGTATTAATTTTCAACAAAAAAGTTCATTCTCAACCAAATAGTTTAATTTCCTACCAAATTTGGGAATTTTCTACCAAACTTTGGAATTTTCTAACGTATTAACATTAGCAATTTTAAAAACATGTATTAGTTTACATTCGAACAACAACGTTTAATTTAAAATAAAAAACAGGTAAATTCAACCAAAAAATACGAATTTTTAATCAAATATTTGAATCCTCAACCAAAGCAGATTAATTTTCAACTAAGCAGTTGTATTTTTAACCAAAAAGGACGAATTTCCAACCCAGAAGATATTTTAACCAATAAGATTAATTTACTACCAAAAAGACTAAATTTTAACAAAATACGTGCATTTTCAACGAAATAGTTGAATTTTCACTATAAAATATAAATTTTAACCAATTAGTTGAATTTTCAATGATAAAAGATAAATTTTGAACCAAAAATTGCATATTTAAAATATTTAAAAAAAAAAAATTTCAACAAGAAAAAAAAACGAATTTGTAACCACGAAGATGAATTTCCAACTGAAAATTATCTTCAACAAAAAATGAGTTTTTAACAAAGTAGTTCAATTTTTATCCAAGTTGGTCAATTTTTGACCTAAAAAGTTACCGTTTTACAAAATGGTTGAATTTTCAATGAAAAAGAATAAATTTTCAACCAATTAGTTGAATTTCCAATTATAAAAGATAAATTTTTAACCAAAAATGAAATATTAAAAAAAAAATCAATTTTCAACAAGGAAAAAACGAATTTGCAACCACGAAGATGAATTTCCAACTGAAAATGATCTTCAACAAAAAATGAGTTTTTAACAAAGTAGTTCAATTTTTATCCAAGTTGTTCAATTTTTGACCAAAAAAGTTAACTTTTACAAAATGGTTGAATTTTCGATCAAAAAGGATAAATTTTCAACCAAGAAGATGAATTTTCAACTAAAATCTAAAATGATGAATCTTCAACGAAAAAATGAGTTTTTAAGTAAGTAGTTCAACTTTTAAGCAATTAGTTAAATTTTTGAACAAAAATATAGTAGTGGTATTTCAACAAACAAAAAAATTACCTTTTCACCAAAAATAGTTGGATTTTTGTATTGCCTTCTGTTAATTCAATTCCCATTTAAGAAAAAAAAACGAGAAAAAAGGGTGAAAGGGGGAAAAACAGTGGAAAAAATAAGAATACTTTAAAATGCGGAAAAGAGGGGTACAGAGGAAAGAGTCTGAAACAAGAAAGTAATTTTCAAACTTATGAAATTACCATTGAACTCTACCGTTGCAAGGTCATATTTTTCAAAATTCGCGAACTTTTTAAAAATGTATTATCAGTAAATTTGCAAAACATTATAAGTGTTTAACGTTGTTTCTACTGACCGCTTCTCCTCCTCAAATTGGTACTGTTTATGGACGACCTCAAAAATCATAAAATTATTCTTTTCCGTAGTAAGAAATTTTTACCTTTTTTTCTAAATTTGAAACGGAGGGATAAGGTGTCAGAAACATTATCCAACATTTTCATCTTTTATCATATCACGTCACGGAAGAATTTATTACGTGTCTTGATGTTTGCTCCGCATTTTCAAACGTTCCTATGCTTCAAAGAGGACAAGGGCATGGTCCTTTCATGTGACAAAGACACATTCTTTCCTTATCTGGGTAGAAAGAATGTAAGAAATTTAACACCGTCAAATACCCCGCTTGTAATTTCATCTCTCACTGCACGCACTCCTTCTCAAATCAGCCACTTTGTAAATAATGGTATGATCTTGTCAGTCAGTAGGCCCCGCATGTAGGTACCAGTCTTTAAAATTCCCCTTTCGAACTTATTTTTCTGTGTAAATTTTTCGCATTCTTATGCAGCCGCTTTTATATAGATTTCGGATTTGATTCTTATTTGCAACATCCAAGAGATTTATACCCCAATGTAGGAAAATAAAAATTTTTCTCCCATCCTGAAATTCAAAATTTTCTCAAACATTCCTTGTTGCTCTTAGGAAGTTGTAAATCTTCCTCAAGTGGGAGCAACAACCAATTAGATCTATAGAAACACTTTTAGAAAGAAAAACATATATTCCCATTGTTTTTTTTTTTGATTGAAAATTAATTTTTTAAACTGGAAATTTAACTATTCCAGTCTACAGTTCATCATTGTAGTTTAAAATTGATCTCTTTGGTTGAAAATTCAAATATTTTGGATTGAAAAGTTTATTATTATATTTTTGGTTGCGAATTCATCTTTTTTGGTTAAAAATATTATTATTCGGATGAAAGTTTAATTATTTGGTTGAAAATTCAACATTTTTGTTTGAAAGTCATTCTTTTCGGTTGAAAATTCAACTATTTGGTTGTGAATGAAGTGTTTAGTACAAAATTCGTCTTTTTGGTTTCAAAAATTCATCTTTTTTAGTTTGAAGTTTATGTTGGCCAAATATTCTGGTTGAAAGTTAATTATTTTTGGTTGAAAAGTCTACTATTATATTTTTGGTTGAGAATTCATCTTCATTGGTTAAACATATTATTATTAGGATGAAAGTTCAATTATTTGGTTGTAAATTCAACATTTTGGTTTGAAAGTCATTCTTTTCGGTTGAAAATTCAACTGTTTTGTTGAAAATTCGTCTCTCCTGGTTCAAAATTCAACTATTTGGTTGCAAATGAAGTGTTTAGTACAAAAATCGTCTTTTTGGTTTCAAAAATTCATTTTTTTAAGTTCGAAGTTTATGTTGGTCAAATATTTTGGTTGAAACTTAATTATTTTTGGTTGAGAAGTCTACTATTATATTTTTGGTTGAGAATTCATCTTTTTTAGTTAAAAATATTATTATCCGGATAAAATTTTTATTAATTGGTTGAAAATTCAACTGTTTTGTTGAAAATTCGTCTCTTCTGGTTCAAAATTGAACTATTTGGTTGCACATGAAGTGTTTAGTACAAAACTCGTCTGTTTGGTTTCAAAAATTAATTTTTTTAAGTTCGAACTTTATGTTGGTCAAATATTTTGGTTGAAACTTAATTATTTTTGGTTGAGAAGTCTACTATTATATTTTTGGTTGAGAAGTCATCTTTTTTGGTTAAAAATATTATTATCCGGATAAAACTTTTATTAATTGGTTGAAAATTCAATATTTTCGTTTGAAAGTCATTCTTTTCGGTTGAAAATTCAACTGTTTTGTTGAAAATTCGTCTTTTCTGGTTGAAAACTCAACTATTTGGTTGTAAATGAAGTGTTTAGTACAAAAGTCGTCTTTTTGGTTTCAAAAATTCATTTTTTTTGGTTCAAAGTTTATTTTGGTTGAAACTTAATTCTTTTTGGTTGGAAAGTCTACTATTATATTTTTGGTTGAGAATTCATATTTTTTGACTAAAATTTTTATTCTTTGGTTGACAATTTCATTAGTTTGGTAAAAAATCAACTATTTGGTTGAAAATGAAGTGTTTTGTATAAAATTCGTCTTTTTGGTTTCAAAAATTCATCTTTTTTAGTTAAAAGTTTATGTTGGCCAAATATTTTGGTTGAAAGTTAATTATTTCTGGTTGACAAGTCTACTATTATATTTTTGGTTGCAAATTCATATTTTTTGACTAAAATTTTCATTGTTTGGTTGAAAATTTAATTATTTTGGTTGAAAATTCAACTCTTTTGATGAAAATTCGTCTTTTTTGTTTGAAAATTAATTTCTTTGCTGGTAGAAATTTCATTTATTTTGGTTTAAAACGCTACTGTTTAGTTGAAAATCAAAATGTCTTGGTTGAGGATTCAACCAATTTGTTGAAAATCCGTATTTTTTGGTTGAATACAACTGTTTTTTATTTAAAATAAAAATATTTTTTGGTTGAAATATCAACTATAGCATTTTTTGTTGAGAATTTATCCTTTTTGCTTGAAAATTGAAGTACGTAGTTGAAAATTCGCTTTTTTTGTTGAAAATTAATTTTTGCAACTGCAAATTTAACTATTCTATTTTCTATGGGAAATTCATCTTTTTAAATGGAAAATTAATATATTTGGTTGAAAATTTATCTTTTTTGGATGAAAATTGAACTATTTGATAATTTTAAATAATTTTGTTCTGAAAAAAGATCTCCTTTCGCTCCGCTGGGAATCGAACCACAGAACTACTGATTTCCTGTCATTGAGCTACTAGAGAGATCGAAAGAAGAAACTTTTTTCAGAAATACACGCATTATTTGGCTAGATGGTACAAATCAAACAAAATTATTTAAAATAATTTTTCTTTCATAGCTCCATCTAGTCTGAAAAGACGTTAAATATTTTCTGTTATTCTCTAGTGATAATACAGATTGCTTGAAAAATTTGATTTGTACCATCCAGCAAAATAATGCGTGTATTTCTGAAAAAAGTTTCTTCTCTCGATCTCTCTAGTAGCTTAATGGTAAAGCACCTGACCGGAAATCAGTAGTTCTGTTGTTCGATTCCCAGTGGAGGGAAAGGGAAGATCTTTTTTCAGAACAAAAATAATTTAAAATAATTTTTCTTTCATAGCTCCATCTAGTCTAAAAAGACGTTAAATATTTTCTTTTATTCTCTAATGATAATACAGATTGCTTGAAATATTTGATAATTCGTCTTTTTTGGTAAAAAATTAATCTTCTTGGTCGAAACTACATCATTTATTTAAAAATTCATGTTTTTGGTGGAACTTGTAAATCTTCCAGAAATGGAAGTCGGAACTAGATGAACCTAAAAAAATCTTTTTAGAAAGAAATTGATTTCCAGAGCCATAGAGATGTATAGCCTATTGTAGGAAAATTAAAATTTTTCTTCCCCCCTGAAGTTTAAAATTTGCCATAACATTCCTCGTTTTTTAAATTTTATTTCGGTCATGACTAACTTACAACTCTCAGTAAAAAGTATAACTGCCACTCGACAAATGTGTATGAAGTTGTGTACAAATTATTTCTTTTTTAATTAATTTTTTTTTAAATTATTTTGATCTGATATTGATGATCAAAATGATATGCAACGGTTTGACATCCCCGGGCTTACTGTGGAATCAATTTAACAGTCACAAAATTCAGTGATGATTTTGAAATTTTCTCGTAAATAAATTTGTTATAAAATATTTGTTGATCGAGGGCACTGGGTTTAATTGCAGTGCACAATAATCGGCTTTTGTGAGATGAGATGAGATGAAATGAATGGATTTGTGTCATCATGATAGTGAGACGGAAGTCAGTTTGCAAGTTTTAAATCGAGAACTGATATCAGTAATAATACATCGATTTTCGAGCACCCTGTAGGTATTGCAGAATGCACCTTGGGGACTGAAAGATATCTTTATCTGTAATCATGAGCACGTCTGTACAATTATTCATCTGGACCCACTCCTGCTTCTCTTTCCACTCATACTTTCATACTTCTCTTAATTCTCCCCCACTATTTTCACTTCCATTCTTCTCAGCTCGAAAGTCCCCACAACCATAATTACCAACAACATTTTTTCATAAAATTATACCTGTATTGTATTAATTCTAAAAAAGAAGAATGCCACAAAAAAAAGGAAAGTTATTGTAATTGAGAAAGAAAGGCTTACAATTGAAGAAGTCAGAGTTCTCAGACTTCACACACTTTCCTCTAGTCCCCGCCTTCCCCCCTTTTTTTTAAAAGAATTTCTCTTTTTGCCCTGTTTTTAAAAACTTCACCTCCTCCTCGTTTTGTCGCTTAAATTTAAACTATTTTTGGTGAAAATTTTATTATTTTTGGTTGAAAAGTCTTATATTTTTCGTTCAGAATTCATCACGTTTGGTTACAAATTCGACTGTTTGGTTAAAAATTTAATTTTTTTGTTGAAAATGCATCTATTTTGTTAAAAAGGTGTATTTTCGTCGAAAACTTAACTGTTTTGTTGAAAATTCGTTTTTTTGGGTTGAAAACTCAACCACTTTGATAGATAGAAGCTCACACAAATAAAAATAGTCGTAATTGGTCTAAGACTTTCGGGAAATTTCTTCTTTTTTCCTAAACTGCAAAATATATGAGTATTTGTTCAGGATTCAACTACTTTGTTGGTAATTCGACTTTTTTTGTTTGATTCGACTGTTTTTATTTAAATAATATATTTCTTGTTTGAAATATCATTTATTACATTTTTCGTTGAGAATTCCTTTTTTTTGTTGAAAATTCAATTACTTGATTGAAAATTCAACTGCTTTGTTAAAAATTAATTTTTTTGTTGAAAATTCATCATCTGAGCTGAAAATTCACCGTCTTGGATGAAAATGTAACTATTTGTTGAATTTATTTTTGGTTGAAAACTTTTTGGATCAGGATTCAATAATGCTGTTACAAATTATTATTTTTTGGTTGAATTCAACTGATTGAAAATTCGTTCTTTTTTGAAAATTAATTTTTTAAACTGAAAATTAAACTATTCCATTTTTGGTTAAAAACTAATCTTTTTTAGTTCAAAATTCAACTATTTTGTTAAAAATTTAATTCTGTTGAACACTCGTCTTTTGGGTTACAAAAATCGTATTTTTTGGTAGAAAACTCATCTTTCTTGGTTGAAAATTCATCTTTCATGTTTTAAAATGAACTTTTTTTGCAAATGAAACTATGTGGTTGAAAAAATAGCTGTTTTTGGTTGTATGTTTTTTTTTGTTCGAAAATTCTCTAATATTTGGTTCAAAATTCATCTTGGTAGGTTAAAAATTGAGTTGTTTGGCTAAAAATTCAAATATGTTTTTTGTTCGTAATATCAGATATTAAATTTTCCGTTGAGAATCCCTTTTTTTTGTTAAAAATTCGACTACTTGGTTGAAAGTCGAACTGCTTTGTTAAACATTATTTTTTTTATTTAAGATTCATCATCTGAGTTGAAAATTCATGAGCTTGTTTGAAAATTTAGCTTTTTTGTTGAAAATTAATTTTTTTATCTGAAAATTCATCTGTTTCATTTTTGGTTAAAATTTTATCCTTTATGAGGTGAAAATTCAACTATTTGGTTCAAAATTTATGTATTTTTTTGAAAATTCCACATTGGGATAGAAAATTAATCTTCATTGTTGAAAATTTATGTTTTTGGTTCAGGATTCAACAATTTTATTACAAATTAGTCTTTTTTGGATGAATTGAACTGGCTGAAAATTCGTTCTATTGTTTGTTGAAAATTAGTTTTTTAAACTGAAAATTCAACTATTTCATTTTTGGTAAAAAATGTATATACTTTGTTAAAATTTCGTTTTTGATAGAAAATTAATCTTCTTGGTTGTAAATTCAGCTGTTTAGCTAAAAATTCAACTATTTTGTTGAAAATTTAATTATTTTGTCGAAAATTCAACTATTTTATTTAGGTCATCTTTTTTGGTCGAAAATTCAACTGTTTTGTAGAAAATTCGTACGTTTTGATTGAAAATTGAACTTTTTTTTTGAAAATTCGTCTCTTTTCCTTTAAAGATCTACTATTTGGTTGTAAATTGAACTGTTTGTTTAAAAATTGATTTTTTAATTAAAATGTTCAATTACTTGGATGAAAATTCAGTTTTCTTGATTGAAAATGAACTTTGTTGTTCAAAATTCATCTTTTCGAGTTTAAAAGTCAACTTTTTTCTAAAACATTTGACTTTTTTAGCTTGAAAACTGAACACTTTTGTTGAAAATTCAACCATTTGGTTGAAAATTCATTTTGGTAGGTTGAAAATTCAGCTGTTTAGCTAAAAATTCAACTATTTTGTTGAAAATTTAATTATTTTGTGGAAAATTCAACTATTTTATTTAGGTCATCTTTTTTGGTCGAAAATTCAACTGTTTTGTTGAAAATTCGTACGTTTTGATTTAAAATTGAACTTTTTGTTTGAAAATTCGTCTCTTTTCCTTTAAAGATCTACTATTTAGTTGTAAATTGAACTGTTTATTTAAAAATTGATTTTTTAATTAAAAACTCAATTACTGGGTTGAAAATTCATTTTTTTTTATTGAAAATTAACTTTGTTGTTCAAAATTCATCTTTTCGAGTTTAAAAGTCAACTTTTTTCTAAAATATTTGACTTTTTTAGCTTGAAAACTGAACACTTTTGTTCAAAATTCATCTTTCTGATTTGAAAATACTGTGAAGTCTGTATCAATAAACAAAGTTTAATCAGTCAAATAAAGAAACACCCTTCATAATTAGCAACAAAAATTCGAGAAATTTCCTTGTCCTGTTTATGTTTATAAATTTATAGCACTATTGTATTTACTGTGAAAAGGATTGCCATGCAAAAAAAAAGGACTGTCATAAAAATGAAAGGATTACCATAAAAGAAGTAAGAGTTTTCATTGTATTGATAAATAAAGTTTCATTTTTGCTTTCTCGTATTGCTGGCTCCTTTTTTAGGAGAGAGCTCTCGCATAAAAATTGATCTCCGGTATGTAGCTGTTGTTCGCTGACACCCTCGTACCGCCTAATTACAGTGGTTATTGCCTTCGAATCTTTTCTATTTAAATCAGCTATGATTGTTGCCTCAATTCTTTTCTATTCAAATTAGCAAATTTCAAGCACACAGCCAGAGATGTGAATTCTGGCACGACCTGATGCTTGTCGATTGTAGGACCTTCCGTTTCAAAGACAGCCCACGTGTATTATGTATATGAGAGTCTACCATCATTTTTTATTTACTGATTATAATCATGGATATGGCGAAGTTGTAGTCTTGCTCTGGCCTCCTTTATTAGAAATATATGCAAGTCATTCTGGTAAAATATTAGTGGCAGTGCATAAATTATACGTAAAGTCTTTTGGGTGGGTGGAGGGGGGGGGG
>CAKNYM010051477.1:243770-256833 GCA_932195095.1 Andricus curvator
CGTAGTTAAAATCATTTCTTACATAAGCTATTTTCACGTTTGTGAATCACTTAAAAACAAAAGTTTAACAATATGGTAGGAAATTCAAATATTTAGTCAAAAAATGAACTGCTTTGTTAAAAATTTATTTTTTTAGTTGAAGATTCATCATTGTAGTTAAAAATTCATTTCTTTGGTCGAAAAGTTAACTGTCTTGTTGAAAATTTGTTGTTTTTTTTTGTTGAAAAATTAACTCTTCCATTTTTTCTAGAAATTTTATCTTTTTCAGTTGAAAATTTTTCTATGCTGTCTCACATGTTGGAGGGGGGGGGGCGTAGTTAAAATCATTTCTTACGTAAGCGATTTTCACGTTTGTGAATCACTAAAAAACAGTTTAACAATTTGGTAGAAAATTCAAATATTTAGTCGAAAGATGAACTGCTTTGTTAAAAATTTATTTTTTTTTGTTGAAGATTCATCATCATAGTTAAAAATTCATTTCTTTGGTCGAAAAGTTAACTATCTTGTTGAAAGTTTGTTGTTTTTTTTTGTTGTTGAAAATTTAACTGTTCCATTTTTTCTAGAAATTTTATCTTTTTCAGTTGAAAATTTTGCTATGCTGTCTCACATGTTGGAGGGGGGGGGGGGCGTAGTCAAAATCATTTCTTACGTAAGCTATTTTCACGTTTGTGAATCACTAAAAAACAAAAGTTTAACAATTCGGTAGGAAATTCAAATATTTAGTCGAAAGATGAACTGTTTTGTTAAAAATTTATTTTTTTAGTTGAAGATTCATCATTGTAGTTAAAACATTCATTTCTTGGGTCGAAAAGTTAACTGCCTTGTTGAAAATTTGTTGTTTTTTTTTGTTGAAAATTTAACTGTCCCATTTTTTCTCGAAAATTTATCTTTTTCAGTTGAAAATTCATTTTTAATTAGAAGGTTAACCCTCTTGGTTCAAAATTCAACTGATGGTTGAAATTTCGTTTTTTTTTGTGGTTGAAAGTTAATCCTCTTGGTTCAAAATTCAACTATTTGATTGAAAATTCATTTTTCTTGATAAAAATGCAATGGTTTGGTTGAAAACTAATCTGTTTTACTTTAGGATTAAACTGATTTGTTGAAAATGGGTATTTTTTTGGTAAAAAATTACTCTTCTTGGTAGATAATTTAACTGTTTGGTTGAGGATTGATGTATTTTGTTCAAAATTATTATTTTTTTCTTCAGAAATCCAATTTTTGTGTGTATTCAAAATGCAACCGTTTGGTTCATATTTAAACTGTTTTTGATTCAAAATAAAAAATACTTTTTTTATTGCAATATTAACGATTATATATTTTCTTGAAAACTCAACTACTTCGTTGAAAATTGTTTTTTTTTTGTTCCAAATTAATTGTTTACAATAAAAATTTACTTATTGCATTTTTGATTAAAAATTTACCTTTTTTTGTTCAAAAATTCAACTGTTCGGTTGAAAATTCATGTGAATTGTTGAAAATTGGTCTTTTTCGTTAGAAAACTAATCTTCTGGCTTAAAATTACAAATATTCAGTTAAAAATGTATGACTTTTAAAAAAAATAATTACTTTTTCGTCGAAAATTAATCTTCTTGGTTGAAAATTTCGTCTTTTTGGCTTGAAAATTCAACTCCTTGTTTGAAAGTTTGACTACTTTCTTAAAAGTTCTTTTTTTTGGGTTAAAAATTAATTTTTTAAACTGAAAATTTAATTGTTTTGTTTAAGGGTATGTTTTAGGGTATTTTCAAAGATTCCAAGAAATGTTTAATAAATGTCAATAAATTAAATGATTGCATAGGATTTCAAAGATTTTAGGAGTTATAAAAGTATTTCAAAAAATTTTCAATAGATTTCAATAATATGAACGGATTTCGAAAAATGTTAGGGTATTTTTAAAGGTTTCAAGAAATTTTCAAGTTCTTTAGAAAATTTCAGAGGATTTCTAAAGATTTCAAAAGATTTGAAATATTTCACAGTATTTAAAAAGATTCCAATAACTTAAAGTCATTCCAAAAATTTTATGGTACTTTTAAAGGTTCCAAGGAATGTTCAAGTGCTTTAAAAATTTTCAAAGGATTTGAAATATTTTAGGGCATTTTAAAAGATTCCAAGGAATTTTCAAGAGATTTAATGATTTTAGGGTATTTAAAACAATTATCATAACTCGGAAACTATGATTCCAAACGAGAAAAAAACTTTATTTTGTAATTATGCAATTAATTCTGAAAAAATTTGTATTTAACAATTATGTCTTAAGCTTTCTTTGAAAAAATGTAGCGCCAGAAATTTGAAAAAAGTAGGTTGATATTTTTTCTCCAGTATTGATAGAATGCTAATTTTTTAATTTTATCAACGGGATTCGTTTTTTCTTTTTGGTATCTTTTTTATTTTTGTCTACTCACTTTTGATACATTCCTAATATAATATCAATTAAAATTGAGGAGTGATCGACCAAACCGTGATAAGTCCGCTTAAGTTAATTTCTCAATATTTCAGGATATATTGTAGCTTAAAATTTATTGTGCAAAAGGAAATTTGAAATGGCTATAATAATTTTCCATGCTGTTAAATAAATTCAATGCAAAACAATCTTTCTAATTCAATACTCTCTTGAAATTATTTGTCAAATAAAAAATTATTTATTCACTTTTGATTCAGTAAATTCATACTTCACTGATTATTCATGTTCAAATGATATAAATTTACAATTTCTTGTTTACATATAAAATAATAAGCTAATTTTATACATGCTTACTAAGTTTACAATTCTAAAAATAAAATTTCAAAGTTTTTGAAAATTACGTATTATACGAGAAACATTGAAAAGTATTTATGAATATTAAAAAGTGTTTGCATGTTAAAAAAGTTTGACCTATTTCCGCAATGAATCTGTGATCGGAAATTTATTTTTTCTTAACTATTTTTATTTTATGGATAGACCCTAAAACCGAGAAGAATTTTTGTCGTTTAGTTTGATAATAGAATTGATGATATTCCAAAAATACAGAAACAATCATAATCTCATTTTTTCAAAAAATGGATTGATCGCGTCTTGTTCGTCATTACATGAGTGAAATCTATTCTGTCTTTTATTATCTGGCGATAAATCAGAATTAGATTCAATTTTCTTTACATCCACTTTCTAGTTCCTCTCTCATCTCTAATCTTTTGAAAGCTTTTTAGTTTCTTTTATTTTTCCCTTTTCTGTCCTAATAATTTTTCTTGGCCATATTTTAATTTTTAATTTTATCTTTATTGACATTTTACTATATTATTGCTTCATTTCGTATTTTTTATTCACTTTACTTCACATTTTCTTTTTATTGCTCAGCAGAATTTTCTTTAAATATGGAATGCTGAACAGGTATTCTGTTGGAGTATTTATCCTGATTATAAGTTTTCTACAAACTTTTACATGGCTTTCCCTGTTCCCTTTTCCATTATATTCTACAGAATATTGATTGAATATAGTGCTAAGGTCAAGGAAGAATGTTTAAACTTTTCTCATTTGACGCATTAATCATCAGCAGGAAAAACTGATGTTTGAATTTTAACATTCATTAAAAATTCAAGGACTTGTTTTTCTTTGTCATTCATAAATTCTGAGACATTTTAAGTAAGTTCTAAAGCTAGCTAGAAATATACTATTTACATTTTTTATTTTTGAGAGTTTTTCAACAAAACTGATGAAATTTTTAACTAAAATGATTAATCTTCAACCAAAAAAATTAATTTTCAATCACGCAGTTGAATTTTCAATCCAAAAGATTACTTTTCTTCCAAAAAGACGGATTCTTAATAAAATATTTCAATTTTCACCTAAAACAGATAAATTTTCAACTTAATATAGAATAGTTAAATTTTCAGTAAAAATATTAATTTTTACCAAATAAAATATATTTTCAACGAAATAGGCAAATTTTCAACCACACAAGTGAAATTTCAACCAATGAAATTTCTACCAGAAAATATAAGTTTTTGTCAAAAAATAGAATAATTACAAATTCAGCTAAAAAATTAATTTTCAATTAAAAAAAAAAAGTAATTTTCGACCAAAAAAATAAATTTTCAACCTAGAAGATTGATTTTCTACCAAAAAAAAGATTAATTTTTAACAAAGTATATTAATTTTTAACCATATTTTGGAAGTTTTAAAGGAATTTTAAATCTAATAGTTCAATTTTCAATCAAAGTGCCTAATTAATATTCAACCAAAGTAATTAATTTCCAACCAAAAAGATGACGTAGTCACTAAGAGGGTTAACTTTCTATAAAAAATGAATTTACAACCAAATAGTTGAATTTTCAACTGAAGAAAATATGTTTTCCACAAAGAATATTAATTTTTAACAAAATATATGAAATTTCAACCCAATATTTGAATTTTTAAATCTAATAGTTTAATTTTCAACAAAAGAAATTCATTTTCAACTAAAAAGAAGAATTAGTCACCAAGAAGATTAATATTCTACCAGAAAAGACAAATTTCCAACAAACTACAGGAAATTTCAACCAAATAGTTGAATTTTCAACTGAAGAAGATACGTTTTCAACCAAACATGAAATAGTTAAATTTTCAGTTAAAAAGATTGACTTTTTTAACATTTTTTAATTAAATAAAAAAAAAAGTTTTTCAACTAAAACGATAAATCATCAAACAAAAAAATGAATTTCTAACAAAGTAGTTCCACTTTCAAGTATGTACTATGTACTTGAGTTTTTAACAAAAATGATGAATTCTCAACGAAAAATGTAATAGTTGATATTTCAATAAAATTAATAAGAATTCAACCAAAAAAGACGAATTTTCATCCAAAAACATCTTTCAAACAAAAGTGCTGAATTTTCGACAAAACAGTAAAGTTAACTTTAACTTCAGTTTATCGAAAATTCCCTGACTCTGTCAGGTTTTCCCTAACATTTCCTGACTTTCTCTGTGCAATTAAAAATTTCCTGACCTGTGGGAAACCTATTTACATAAGAATAGTATATTGTGCTACAAGTGCGGAAAGTAGGCAGTTCCACACAAGTGTGAAGTTTGCTGTACGAGCCAGGGGCGAGTCGAAGGGGAGTTGTAGGCGAGTCGTAGGCGAGCTGTAAACGAGCCGAAGACAAGCCGGAAACGACCCGAAGATGAGCCGATGGCAAGTACTGTAAACTTCACAAGAGTTGCAACTGTCTACTTTCAGCACCTGTTGCACATGATATTTTTTGTAACAAATGCAGGAAATTTTCGATTTGAGAAACAATAAGAATAAATGTTTCGATAATTTAACGGTAATTGATGGTAATTTATCAGTCATTTATGGTAACTTATCACTTCGAGTTTGTTCAATAACTATTCACTACTCACGATCAGTCTCTGAAGCGTAAAATCATAATGAAGTGAGGTTATTATTCCGGCAGTCCTAGAAAGTAAATCTGAATCGAAATGCACAAGCGCAACAACAAGAAAAAGTAATCTGGCTGGAATTGCGCAAGCGCATCAGTTAGAAAAAGTAATCTTGCTCAAAGAGCGCAAGCGCAGCAGCTAGAAAAAGTCTTTTTATAACTGCTTTTTACCATGGCTTTGGAATTGGTCACTTCCCGCACGCAATACATGCCTCGAAAAGCGAACATTTCGTGCGTGCGTTACAAAAAAATAGTTTAAAGCCAAATTTTTACTGGAATTTTCAAAAAGCCTGCGGCAATTGTACAGGAATTTCATTGTGGGTCTCCGCTGGACACCCTGAAGATACTACACAAAAGGGCTATTTAAAAAATAAATAAAAATTAAAAAAATAAAATTCTTTCGAAAAATGTGCAAGGAAACGACTTGGAAGATCGATGGAAGATTTGGTAGTTAGAGGTGAGTGGACAACAGGGTTCGTTATCGATGCAGCCCAATGTTGGTTCTCAGGAAAGAGTGTCAGATGCAGGATCGATGAATCGACAGATAAGTACAGGGGTTAAGCGACGTACAAGAGTACAAAGTTCAAGATCGTCTGTCACAGTTGCACGTGCGCTCTGAACCTCGTCGAAATACCTCGCGCGTTTTTTCGATGTTCACCATTTACTGAGTAATAAAATATACACTCGTGCCGCGCGCCTAGTGCTGAGCATAAAATCATTGTTATGGTCGCAATAAACAGCCGCGAACGCACGCAAGAAACCGCCGTTCGCGATGCAGATAGCGACGAGTTTGTTGGTCAAGTGGACTTTATTTTTTACTTTTTACTCACATTTCATTACTCGTCACTTATTTATTTTTTCCTTCATTGATGGAAATGTTCGAAAAATTCCAAAACATTTAGGATTCTGAAGTAACTGAAATTATCGAAATTAGGTTGCCGATAACGAAATTCAGTCGTGACCGAAAGAAGTGTGCAGTTAGCAACCGCGCACTCCTCGCATTTTGATCGCGTTCGCAGTGGACAAAGCATTGATGGTTGTGGTCATGGGCGGCAATGCACTGCTGGTTGTGGTCATGGGCGTCAATGCACTGCAAAAGGTTCTGTTGAATTATAACGATGCAGTGAACCTATTTTTTTCCGAAATTGAATGATCTCAAGCATGAAAAGGATTCGAAATTTGCATGAGAAGATGAAACTGGAAAAAAGTATTGAAAATCGCGACTAAAGGAAATGACCTAGAAGGTCGGTTGAAGAACGAATTATCTTTGCAATAAAAGAGTTACAAGATACTGCAATCGTTTGCCTCATAAATGAACTTCTAAAAAGGTACATCAGGACCGCAAGTGACTAGCAGCAGCTGCGTAAATTAATAATTAATCGAGGTTTCAATTGAATGGTGTGTCCGCTGT
Organism: Andricus curvator; assembly: GCA_932195095.1. Taxonomy (NCBI): domain Eukaryota; kingdom Metazoa; phylum Arthropoda; class Insecta; order Hymenoptera; family Cynipidae; genus Andricus; species Andricus curvator. Next base: position 250,570 of record CAKNYM010051477.1, read on the forward strand.
TTACGTCAAATGACGCCCTCTTGGCTAGATAGGTTATACATTTGCAGTAAATATTTGTTTTAACAATATAAATTATAGTAAGACTATATGTACGTATTATATGAACCAAATAGTTTAACTTTCAATCCAAAAAGACGAATTCTTTCGAAAACAGTTGAACTTTCAAAAAAAAGTTAGTTTCCAGCCCAGAAAGATGAGTGTTATTAACAAGTGTTATTAACCAACAAAGATGACTTTTCTTTCATAAACGAGATGAATTTAGAACCAAAAATATAATAGTAGTCTTTTGAACCAAGAAAAATGATCTTTTAACAAAAAATTGTTGGTTTTTCAAATTGGGTTCTATTAATTTAGTTAGAATTAAAATGAAAAACGAGAAAAAGGGGAAGTCCTTTCAAAACAGAGGAAAAAACAATTCTTTTAAACGATTTCCATATTTCAGTCGAGATATCTATCGTTGATTTTTGCGTAAAATATTAATATTTTTACAAGAAATAGCTTCTTCGTGTACTAAATGTTATAGGGTAATTAGTTACCGGTTGGTGAGGCATATGCAATTATGAATACTTATACGTCGATGGGTTTACGCAGCTGGGTTTAGGTGCCATGTTACCCTATACACTATAGAGTTTATAGGGTATACAGTATACACGTGTATACACAATCCCTACACGTGTAGTACAGAAAGCTTATTGGCAAACCAAGCCTCCGTTCATGGGCAATTCCAATGGATAATCCCTCACTTGAAAAGCATACATTATTGAGCGTTAATCGTATTTGAATGCCATTGCTAGGTCATTGCTGAGACATATCTTGACGCTGATGATGTCACGCTTGAACAAATTCGATTGTTATGTGCTATCAAGAAAGTAAAACTGATAGCGCGTAGCGAGCCGATTTTCAACAAGTTCTTGTATGGCATCATTAACCCTTTCAAATAAAGTTTTGGACACTTGAAGTTCATCAAAATACGCAGCAGCGAATCGCCGCTAAGTACTAAAAAAATCAGTCTACAAAAAAGAGTTTCGTAGCCTCTTAAGACGTTATTTAAGTCGTTCAAACCTTCCCTTCACATACTTTCCCACCCCTACTCCTCCTACATTCCCCTACTTCCCTTCCCCAGCCCTCACTTGCCCTCCCCTACTCATACTCATTTTAATAATTTACCCTGCTTCCCATCATTTACACTCACTTTCCTTATTTCTTCTTCCTAATTTCAACTCACTTCCCCTAGTTTCCCTCTCATCATGTGCCCCCACTTTCTCTGTCTCCCCTTCCCTCATTTCTCCTACTTTTCCTTCCCTCGTTTCCCCTCACTTTACCAGCTTCTCCACCACTAATTTCCATTCACTTCCCCAATTTCACCTCTCCTTATTTCCCTTCACTTCCCCTATTTCCTGTTCCTTAATTCCCCTATTACCCCTCCTATAATTTCCCCTCACTTCCCCTGTTTGGAAAAAAGTACGACGGACGAACTGATGGACGGACGGACAGCCGACCGAAACTATAATCAATCACACCTTATTTTAAAATAAATTCGCAATTGCAGCCGTTGAGAAAAGAAGAGTTAAAAACGCAATTTTTAAAATGCATAATAAGGTACGGCATACACGCTTTTACCAAATGAACTCAAAACTATTTTTTTTAGAAAGATGTCATCATATTCTAAAAGTTTTTTAATGTATTTGTAATTTGAAATTATAATGAAATTTTTCATTTAAAAATTTTTTTATCTCACCGCCATCATAAGTGCGATTTTAAGTATTGTGAACGATATCTAAAATATCACTTGTTAGCCTAGGCCGTGAAATTTTTACTCAGGGTACAGCGTACTTTATGGTATAATGAGTGCAGTGACCCCCAACTTTGGCATGTAGACGCCCCTAAGTGGCACTTTGAATGGAAATTAATGGAATTGAATTGAATGGAATTAAATGGAATTGAATTAAATGGAATTGAATGGAATGGAATTGAATTAAATCGAGTTGAATTGAATGGAATTGAACATAATAGAATTGAATGGAGCTGAATTGAATAGAATTGAATGGAATTGAATGGAGTTGAGTGAAAATCAATGGAATTGAATTGAATTTAAATGAATCGAATTGAATTTAACGTAATTCAATGAAATTGAATGGAATTTAATGTAATTGAACGGAATTGAATTGAATTAAATTAAATGGAATTGAATGGAATTGGACGGAATACAATTTAATGGAATTGAGTGTAAATCAATGGAATTGAACGTAATTGAATGGAATTGAATGGAATTGAACAGAAGGGAATGGAATGGGATTGATTTGAATGGAATGGAATTATATCGAATTGAATGGAATTGAACATAATAGAATTGAATGGGGTTGGATTGAATAGATTTGAATTGAATAGAATTAAATGGTATTGAATTAAATAGAATGGAATCGAATTAAATGGAATGGAATCGAATTGAATTGAATGGAATTGAACATAATAGAATTGATTGGAGTTAAATTGAATAGAATTGAATGGAATTGAGTGAAAATCAATGGAATTGATTTGAACGTAATTGAATCGAATCGAATTGAACGTAATTCAATGAAATTGAATGGAAATGAATGTAATTGAATGTAATTGAACGGAATTGAATGGAATTGAATTAAATTAAATTAAATGGAATTGAATGGCATTGAACGGAATACAATTGAATGGAATTGAATTAAATGGAATTGAATGGAATTAAATTGAATTCAATTGAATTGAGTGTAATTAAATGGAATTGAATGGAATTGAATTGGAATGAATTGGAATGAAATGGATTGATTTGGATTGGATTCCGTCTCGGGTTTTTAGATTAGGACTCTGTGCAAGCTATTTGCACTTATGATGACTGGTGTGATAAAAAATAGTGTGTGATACTCGGCCCCTAGGTGGCACTTAGGCTCTTTGTATCGCAAATAACTATTTTTTTAACGATTTTTAACAAAACCAAAAAATCGATTTCAATGCGTCGCTTTTCCAGCAGAGAATGATCACAATGGGTCTTTAAAAAAATGGCCTGAAACAAAATTGGGACACTTTTTTTGTTGCGATTTCGATCAATTTTATTCTAAAAACTAACAATTTTCAAAATATGCAGACACAAGCCTATGATGCACTAAATTATACTGATTTTTACCAGATTCTTAGAAAAAATTGTTGACAATAATTATTCTGTCAGTTTGTTATTACTGTTTGTCGATTTTTCTTTATTACTAAAAAAATGAATGAAATCCCTACGCCCCCCCTCCCAAAAAAAAACTATGTGTGAAAAAGGCTCCGCAAAGTGCGTGTAAGAATTTTAATATTTTATTTATTTATCTTAAAGGTAATCAAAGTTGTGAAATCAAAAAATAAGTTTAATGAATAATTTTTTTTTGTTTGATACGAAAAATAAATTTATATTATATTAGCACACTTCTCTTAACCTTCCAAAATATAAATTTATTTTTACCAAACAACAAAATTCTTCATTAAAGTGAACCATTCAACTAATTCCTTTGATTAAAAAACAATTTTATTTATAAATTTTCTACTATTCGTACTTGGCTTTATTCTTTGATACACAGATTCCAGGTTTTCTTTCAATCATATTTCAAAGACATAAAAATTGTGAGTCACCATTTTGGAAATTTTATTTTTAACACGAAAATTTTTGGTATTTGGAATTCCATTTCGGAAGACTTTTAATGTCAAACCATGGTTCCTTAAGTCATATTATTTCGAGAAAGGCAGCCATAAATTTATTCCATCTAGTACGACGGACCCCATCCAAGTATAATCGAACCAAGCGCTGCTTAACTTAGATTATCTCTGGAGAAGCCTTTGGAACAATTTCGTGCATACAAGCAGATACACAAGTATTTGAGAAATATTAAGATTTTAAAGCTTTGGATTTTGAGGCTTTTCAATTTCGATTTTTTGTTTAGATTCTAAAAAATTTCGGATACGGTTATTTCAACATTTGATTCTTTCGTACTTTAAAAGCTTTTAAAATTGAGTACTTTCCAAATAGAAACCTTTCAGGTTTTGTTATTTGCTCCAATGCATTATGCTTCGGTCTCGAAGAATTTTACTTCAGACTTTCATCTTTTTAATCCTTTATTTGTTTTTTAATTTGAACTTGTTCGTTTCACATTGAAAACCATTTTATTTGAAAATTATTATTTCAGTTTGTTAAGTTTTCATTTGGAAAACATATTTTGCCACTTGCAATTCTCGGGGTTTATTTTCCAAATCAATTTTTTTTATTATAACCACAAAAAAGGGTAATAGAAGGATGAAAACAAATGTTTTACGTGACAAATTGTAACATGCTATTATATTCGGCGGCTTTGTAATTAGAAAAAAGAATATATTGTGCTGAAATTTTGGAAAATGATTCAAAATATTAAACAATTGGTCACGTGAAACTCTGGTACATACCCTACAGCTAATTAACAGCTAATTAAAAATTCAACACAGAAAACACTATTATGAGTACAATGGTAATGGTAGAGAATTTGATCTCAAAACTGAATCGTTTTCACATTATTTTTTGCTTTTTTTCCATCTCTCATGGAATGCCTGCAAGTAAAATTCCCGGACAATAATGGATCCTTTTAATTTCTAACGCATCAGATATCCACTTTAAAGGGAGGAAGTGTTTATGCTTTTATTTATTTAATACGAGCTCGTTTTAATGTTTACGATGCGGCGAGGAAGCGATCGAGAAAATCGATGAGACCGGGAGAAAGGTGATATAAAATCAGAAAATAGGATTATTAAGGTTATTTCAAGAGTGAAAGTCTACCTTATTTTCAAGCCTCCCTCATAAAAAACAAAATGTCGATAAGTTAAGTCGGGCCATTGAAATTCGTACACGCTTCGTTAATGAAACAAGAAACACAATATGCCTTTCTCTTTTTATTAAAATGAGCTGTAATTTATTTACCCTTTTTAGTGATTGATAACCAAAAATTCAAATCGCGCTGCAACGAGTTCATAATTAATTTTAGCATCACAAACTATGCAAAACAATCATGAACTAAAACGAGTCGGAATAATATTATTGGCTTCGAAGTTTCGTAATGAATAATGCACTAAATTATTATACTTTATTATGAATAGTCCTATTAGTTTCTGAGTTATCTCAGGCTGTTATTCCAACCTCATTACGCTTCTTCAATTCTTCACTTTAGAAGAACGTCTCTATCATAATTTCTGTTTAGGGTTTTGTTTTCGGAACACGTGATCGGCAAAAATAGATTTTCAATATAAATCAGGCTTGCTACGAAAACCCAATTTCAAAATACCCTGACCAATTTTTCATTTTCCCTAACCGTTCTTTCTTTTAGGTATAAAAACAACCTAATCAATAATGTTAATGCAGAAAAATTTTTCGAAATTTATTTTAAACACTTTTAATATCAGCAGTCATACAGAATTTTATAAGGGTTATCCAAGAATTACGTAAGACATACGTGAAATACATGAATTTTCAAAAAAGGTAAATTTTCAAACGAAAATCGAACTGTTGAATTTTTAGTTGAAACAATTAATTTTCAACCAAGCAAAAAGGAATTTTCAACCAAAGTGATGAATGTTCTATAAAACAAAGTCAATTCTCAATAAAGAGTATAATAGTTGATATTTCCAGCAAATCAAAATAGACCAATTTTCAAACAAAAAAGAGGAATTTTCAACCAAGAAAGATTTTTCAGTCAAGAAAGGAAAAAATTCTCATCCAAAATGTTGAATTTTCAAGTCAAAAAGGCGAATGTTCTGCGAAACCGTTGAGTATTCAACCCAAAAATATAAATTTCCAACCAAGAAATGAATTTTTAACAAAAAATAGAATTGGTAAAGTTTTAGCAAAAAAAATCATTTTCAACAAAATAAAATAATTTTTGAATGAAATATTTCAATCTGCAACCAAAGAAATGAATTTTCAACTAAAATGATGAATCTCCAACCCAAAAAATGAATTTTCAACCAGATAGTTGAATTTTGAATCCAAAAGATGAATTTTATACCAAAAAAGACAAATTGTCAAGAAAATATTTCAATTTTTAACTAAAAAAAAAATAAGTTTATAACCGCAGAAATGAATTTTCAACCAAAAAAATGAGGTTTCATCTAATGAGATTACTTGTCTACAAAAAAAGACGAATTTTCAACAAAATAGTTGAATTTATACCTAAAAGAGATAAATGTTCAACTGTAAACAGAATAGTTAAATTTTCAGTATAGAATTTTATTTTCAATCAA
>CAKNYM010051477.1:256843-305450 GCA_932195095.1 Andricus curvator
ACAGATAAATTTTCAGCTTTAAACAGAATAGTTAAATTTTCAGTATAAAAATTTATTTTCAATCAAATAAAATACATTTTTAACGAAATAGATAAATTTTTAACCAAACAGATGAATTTTCAACCTGAAAGATGAATTTTTTACCAAAAAAAAGATTTATTTTTAACAAAAGAGATAAACTATCTACCAAATATTTAAATTTAAGACATTTTTAACCTAATAGTTGAATTTTCAACCAGAGAAATTAATTTTCAACCAAAAAGATAAATTAGTCACCAAGAATATTAATATTCTACCACAAAAAACGAATTTTTAAGAAAATACAGGAATTTTCAACCAAATAGTTGAATTTTCAACTGAAGAAGATAAATTTTCAACCATGATGGAAAGGTTAAATTGTCAATTAATAAAAAATAAACTTTCAACCAAAAGATAAATTAGTCACCAAAAACATTAATATTCTACCACAAAAAACGAATTTTCAACAAAATACAGAAATTTTCAATCAAATAGTTGAATTTACAACTGAAGAAGATAATTTTTTAACCACGAAGAAGTAGTTAAATTTTCAGATAAAAAAATTACCTTTCAACAAAAAAAAATGAACAAAAAAGTTCAATTTTGAACAACCAAAAAAAGATGATTCTCAACGAAAAATGTAATGGTTGATATTTCAACCCAAAAATATATTAATTTTAAGCCAAAATATATTAGTTTTCACCCCAAAAAGACGAATATTCAACCAAACAGTTAAATTTTCAACCAAAAAGGATGATATTTTAACAAAATTGTTGAATTTTCAAGAAAATAATAAAATTAATTCCAACTTCAGTTTATCGAGCATTCCCTAACTCTGGCAGGTTTTCTCTGACATTCCCTGACTTTTTTGAATTTCCTGACCTGTAGCAACCCTGTATTAATTTTATGATAAACTTACCTTAATATAAACTTATACTTCCTTAGAGTACGCTAATCAAGAAAGTTTTCTAATATGTGGTTTAAGTGAAGCTAAAGTCTACTTTCGCAATTATCAAGGTAATCTTCCACATCGTATTCATAGACAGTAGTGTATTATTAGCTTCAATTGCAATAGGCGGAAGGCAATAAAATATAAAATCTTCATTTTATAATGCGTATGTTCTCAAGTTACTCAAAAGATTTCTTTTACATTTGATGGGAGAATAATGCTCACTTGGCTGATGTTGGTAATACTTATATCTCGACAGAGGCTGATCCGTTTGCGAGGGTGCGCTGTAATATCTATTCAAATTGCTCCGCAAGGCTTTACGTGCGAGAATTTGTGTACGTCATTCCTCGCGTGCACTTCGTATGTTACATCAAGAATATTCCAATCATTACACTAACCATCAGCTACTCAGAGTCTCAGAGAAACCCATATCTCTAAAAGTCTGATATTAGAGAGTTAAATTGAAAAAAAGGTCAGATTAATTTACCATTACATTATACATTAATAATTATAATATGGGAATTAATTACTTAATTAATAAAATTGATCAAAAGATGCTAATATGCCTCGAAAAAAATGGTCCTTCGAGCCGTATCTTAATCAGTTTTGGATCCGCCTCGAAGTATCTAATCACTCCGTTTGTTTTTATTTTCACTTATTCTAAGTGAAAATAACTAATTCTAATTAAATAATTAGTAAGAGAAGCAAGATTGCCCAAAGGACCACCCCTCTAGAATCTTTCGCGTTTAAAATATTATATTTTTAAAAAAATAATGAAAAAAATTCATTTGCCGGGATTCAAAATGTTTACCTAACTGAAATCCATTGTCTTGGTATACAATGTGAAACGACTTGTCTCAATAAAATTTTGCTGTGATGCTTCGCAAATGGACAACAATTGTTAACTATTTAAACATTTGTTGTAAAGAAATGCACAGTTTGACTATTTTACCATCAATAGGCACAAGATTTTTTCATGGAATCAACTAAAAATGACTTTTTGATGACTCCTTGTCATGATACTTTGCAAATGGGAAATAATTTTTAATAATTTAAAAATTGTTTTTAAACAAATGGTGAAACGAATAAAAACTGTTTAAATAAGTACCATTTGTTCGTTATTTGCATAGAATCATAGGAAAGAATTATTGGAAAGACATTTCTAGTCGATTCCACAACAAAAATTGAGCCTGTTCATCGAAAAAAAAGTACTGAAAATAACTTTTAGCTCATTCCGCAACCCAAAAGTGGCTCTACTCATTGAAAAATAGTTAAACTCCAAAATTATTGATTAAATTCGTTTAAATAATTAAAAGTTGTTGTCAGTTTGGATTTTCTACTTTTAATCTTCCCCTTCTTTAATCAACAAATATTAGCATGGAGAAATATTTTTTATTTTACTTGTTAGTTTGTCAACAATTTTCCAGCAACATTTCAACATGTTGTCAACGAGTGTCCAGATTTTTCGCCATTACGGATAAGTTTGATACGTGTAAAAAAAGACTTAAATCAAGTTTTTAGTATACTTTACCTCAGTTTCCGTTAATAGAACATCTGTTCCTTATTAAACTATATGTTTGCTTTATGTTTTTCATCATCTATAAGAATATTAATGAAAGAAAATTTGAATTTTATACATTGCGTTTCAAATGATGTTTAAAAAAATACCTATTTCAAAATGTTATTTAGCAATTGTTAGGATTTACGTAAATTTCTATTGCAGAAATAATATTCATTAACGTCTTCAACTAACCTTGAACTCTTGACAGATTTTCGTATTTCACAGTGAAAAAAGACACAAAAAAATCTGTTAACACACTTACCGTGAGTCTGCCTTTTAATTCACTTGTCATAATTTATCATTAAAACTGATAAAATCTAATATTTTCAGAAAAAGAACGGATGTTCAAGGAAAATATATCTTTCTTCATTCCTGAGAAAAAATGCAACCAAAGATGTTTCGCATAGGAATAATTAAAATTCCTGATGACACAATTAGGAATGTGAGTTTTGCTAGAAGCAGCTCAGTTTCTTTTAAAGTAATTGTTTCAAGCAATAACTAATGAAAGCCACCTCTCTTCTGTAAATAATTAGGAATTACAAAGAGTTAAAAATTAATTTGTTTTTCATTCCAAATTTTTTGCTCATCACACTTACCCGTATTGACCTTAGTAAAGAATCATCGGAACATTTTTATCTGATACCGTAAAAAAAGTGAGGCCATTCAATGAAAAATAGACAAACTGTACATTTTTTTATCATTTTTCTCACATTTTATACCAAAACTATGGATTTGAATGAGTTAAACATTGCGAATCCTGAAAAATGATTTTTGTTCAATATCTTATAAACGAATTGCTCAATTTGTACTGTCTAATAATAGTGATGACCAATGTGGGCACTGCGGGCACAAATTGAGCAGGGTTCTTTATTTTAGTATTCTATAAAAGAGAATTATAATTAGCTTCTTTTATACTCTACTTTGACGTCTGAGAACTGGAGAGACCGTTCGCAACTTTTTTTTTGTCTAAGACGTCTAAGTCCTCTAAGAGGACGAGATTCCACAATGTAATCGTTTGATATGTGTGTTACTGGTGTCTATGTCGTCTAACGGCATCTTGTCCCCAAGTTGACACGTATTGCAACAAATAGCAATATTCTATGTGCATACGCTGCGCATTGTGCATACAACTTCATGCATAAATATTACTTACACCTACATCAGCTGTTTCTTTATAACGTTGGGAAGAATTACGTATCGACCAACCGTGAGCAACGCTGGTGTGGACGCATGCATAGGGCCATTGGTACATCTCACCCACGGAAATCCCAACCAATGGAGAACCACCAGGAACTGATAGACTTTGGCTGCTTCGACCCACGACCCACGTAATTGTATTTCCGCTATCATCCACCTCTCATCGGGACCCTATCATCCCGAGATCAAATCTCAAATCCAACTAATACACATATATACCTTGTACACTAAGGAATAAAAAAATCATAAAAGGAAAATGCATTGAGGATGTGATTCTCATTCTGGAAGCTCCTTAAGTCAAGATAAATATTTTTATTTATTTAATAAGCAAGTACTTATGAGGTACAGTTACAAAGTGTAGATTGTAGAAGCTATAGGAATATATAAAGTACAGGAAAATTTGAAAGATACTGTTTGAAAGAAGTCATTAATTTTCTTCTTGTTTTTATTTTCATTTTTCAAGGAGAAAAATTGTAACTTATCGATAAAATATGCTTGGCTTTCCATGATTCTAGTCTATAAGGTATTGCTTTCCGAGTTCTTTCAGATGCTATTCTGAATGCTTTAAACTTCATACAATGACGAGGAGTGAAGATTCAAGTGCACTTGAAAGAAAAGTGGAAGTCGAATGTTCTCTTCTGCCGCGTTCATTCCCTCGATATTGATGGTATTTTTTATTGAAAAATTTTGAAAGTAGTAGGCACTTTGAAACTAATTCAGTTGTAGAAGCTGCTGAAGCATCAGGGTATTCATGCCCTCCTTCGAAGCAAATTTTCGCAGCATCTTGTGTAACAAAACACAAGGACACAAAGGAAAAAGCAAAAGAGGAAAAGAATAAAGAATGGCATAAGAGTTTGTAAGGGTTCATCCAATAAAGGTTGCTGGGAATCAAAGAAATATTTTGTTGAATATAGTTATGACATCATACTAACATCAGGTCCTATTTTTACACTGCATTGTTTAATTGGATAATTCAAAAAGCAAAGTAGAACGAAAAATTTATTTCAAAATTTAGAATTTGAAAAAGGTTGTCAGGCTGGTCTGGTGAAACTCTAAGAGGTGAAAATTCTTCTACAGTATAATTGTGAGACATCTTGTGGAATTTTGTGACCGCAACAGGTTGATGCGTTAACATGTGTGGGAAGAAACCATGTTAAGCCAAAGTCGAGTCTAGCAGCAAACGCATCACAGCACACAGTCCCACGTACGCACACCCCGTTGCATACGCCTGCGCGTTGAGTCGTAAATCAAGGCTACCAAACTCGGATGAACAATTGCGTGTGTGAAGTGACGAATTAGGAATTCAAAATTTCCGCCTATAGTGTTCTCTAAATGCCAACTGCCAAAAATCGCCACGAGAGGGATTTTAATTCTTCTGCTCATCTGCGTCAATGCAAACTTTGATGAATAATTTTCCAAAAAACAAAGTAACAAATTATTGCAAGAGTGAAATTCTATGAACCTTGCCACCCGAGGTCAACTGAACTCGCAATTGAATTAATGCTGATTCTCGACCAACAAGCAGCATGTGAGCGTCAATTAATTCTCCAAAATAACGCGTTTCTAGCAAGCGATGCTTCTTTCCACATTTAGTGTAATATATAAGGACCGATTTGACATGTAGTTTTCATGAGACTCACAGTGGGAGTCCGCTGGGTAACCAGATGCAGTATTGCTACATAATAGGAGTTTGATGGTCATGCCTTAAAAGCCAATTTCACATTCCTGAGGAATATTATCCTGCAGATAAGTAATCGGCTTGATTTGTAAGTCCAGAAGGATTTGGAAACAGAAGAAAATTTGCCTCGGCCCATGGCAAAATTTTTTTCTTACTTTTATGTTTAGGGTTCCAGACCACAAATTCTGTTAATTAAGTCGCTTGGTAATCAGACAATTTTTAAAAATTTCTGGTTGAAAGATAGCATGCCATAAATTATAATTTCACTAGACCAGCCTGGCAATCTTTTCCAAACTCTACATTTTAAAATAAATTTTTGATTCTATTTTTGGTTGTTGAATCAACCAAATAAACTATATGCTGCATTGATTAGACATTCTGACTAAGACCTAATCAGACTAGATGTCATAACTAAATTCAAAGAAATATTTTTTAAACAGTTGTTTGCGATGTAGCAGATGCGAAGTGCCCGATTCGCATACTAAGTGAGAGAAGCTCTTCGCGCACGCTTGAAGCGTGTGCGAAGTAAATCGGCAATTTCTTCGAACAAGGCCGATAGCTAATCAAAAAACTGCATTTATATTCATCCACAGCTGATGGCATTCGTGCACATTCGCGTGGATCACGATGGTTAGAATTTAGATATTCACTTTTCGAAAACAGAAACTAGTGATAGTGATTGTGAAAATAATATATTTCTGTCAGAAGAATAAAGTAAGCTGTTTTTTTTGTCATATTAAAAATAGAAAATATCCAATTCGAATAATTTTTATAATCGAACTTCACACGCAGTTTCAACAAATACTTTGTGGGACGCGTGCGCGTAAGTGATTCTCTCACTTGTACACAAGATACTATTCTTTGATTTCGAGCAACCTTTCTCTGGGTAAAGCCTTGCAAACTTTTATGTAATTCTTTATTCTCTTCCTCTTGCGCTTTTTTCTTTGTGTCCTTGCCTTTTGTTACAGAAACTATGACAATAGCTAAAAATGTGAATTCTGAATCCGACGCTACAGTAGAGTCTAGCCGATTCAAGCCGAGCGGCACGTATACAATAAATGCGTTGTCCATGCATTCCCTATTGAACGATGCGTAACCACTGGTTAATCTCGTCATTAGCACAACACGAATATGGACCTGTTATGTTCCACCCAATACAGGCTTCTTAATGAAAAACGAAAAAATGCACCCACAAAATCATGTTATTCAATTTTATGCTAATGAATTATTTTTTAAGTAGGAAGCTTACATTAATTACGTAAAGGCTTTTTTGGAATATTAGACGGGGTATCTAAAGCAAAATTATAACTCTAAAACCTTTACATAATTAAAAGTCAGTTCTTTAAAAGAAAAATTAGATTTTCAGATTCTCAAAATATTCTGTTTTCTGTCATCCACATTTAAAATTTCCCTTTATTTCAAGTTTACATCAACATTCACGCATAGCTTGAACCAATTTTTACTGAAAAGGTGCTTGCCCATCCCGATTTTTGCTGATTCTGTTTTGAGGACACCTCAAACACATTTTTTGCTAAAAATGAGGAAAGTCGTTAGAGGTGGTCTTTTAAAATATCTTATGTGTTGACTTTTTAAATACAGTCTTTTAAAAATTGGCTTGAAACTTGGCTTGATAAATTTCTCGTTTCTGGCACATTTTGTAAAAAAAGCATTGGTATAGAAGATATGTCCTTCAGAAGCGACTTTTGAATGAAAATTTGGTGTAAAATTTCATATTTTTTTAATATCCCATGTTTTAACACTTTCAGATCCTAGGTTATCGCTTCCTGAAATAGATCAGTTTTTCATAAAATATTGTTAAGTGCGTAGTTTCTGAAAATATCTCGCTTCGTTGCACCAAACATTCATACTTGTACCTAAAACACTCTAATTTAGATAATTTGTAAAATATTTCCTAGATAAGTGAACTTGTTTTAAAACTATTTAAATAATTTGCGAAAATTCATATATATTAAAACAAGCTTACTTTTCCGCGCAATATTTCAAAAATGATACAAATTAGATTGTTTTGGGAAAACTTATGAATGTTTGGTGCAACAAAGCCAGATATATTCAGAAACTACGCGTTTAACAAGATTGATGAAAAATTGGTCTATTTCAGGAAGCGGTAACCTAGGATGTAGTTGAAACATTGTTTTTTTTTTTAGATTTTCAGAGAATTTAGTCTACCTAAACTTAACGAAACAACATTTTCATATGGGATGCACTACAGAGAAGATATTTTAAAAACTATGAAATTTTACAAAAAACTTTTTACGCAAAAGTCGCTTTTGAAACTTTAAGACTGATCTGTTTTCAAGCCAAGGTCATTCAAATTGAATCAGTATTGCAGCTTTTATCTGCGATTGAAGCTAAAACACAAAAGTCTGAATATCTGATCTTAAATAAACAATTTTGTGAATTCTCAACAATTAACAGTGGGTTACTTGTCCACTATGAATTCAAATACCTGGTACTTAAAACGTGTGCATTAATTCAAGCGTAAATAGATATATTTAAATGTTAACAATTTTGAATAAGTCCAATTTTAAGTTGTAATAATTATAATTTTTAATTCTTTAATTTTAATTAATCTAAAATGGAACTCTTTCAAAATAAAAGATTCAAAATTGTATAATTTACAATTGAATGTCCTTGGAATTAAACAATATTAATTTCAAAGCCCTAATATAATTCAGTTTTAAATTGAAGATATTGAAGACCTTAATATTAAAATTCTCAAATTTATATTTTCCAACTTGAGCAATTTTAAGTCGATAGTAATCAAAATTTGACAGGAATAAAGCTTGCAATATTATAATTGTCAAAAATTGGACACCAAAATTTCATAATTTCTAATTGGAAGCCTGCAAAATTGAACAATTCCAAAAAATCATTAAAAACTGTACTTAACTACATAAAATAGCTTTTAGACTTTACAAATTTAAAAAGGAATTTTCGATAGTCACTTCTTAAAAATGAAATTGTTTTAGAACTAGACGTTCAAAATTTAATTATTTTTCATTTGAAAACGTTCCAAACTGAACATTTCAAACTCAATGCCATCCAATTTAAAAAATTTTATTTGAAGAGATGAAATATGTTCAATCTAAAATTGGAATCGTAGTAATCTTGTTTTGTGTTTGTACCAGCTATTAATCTCCCATTCAACGTTTCCCGCGCGTTGCAGTGCACGTATATAGATCCCTGTCCCTTACATGTTTCATCAAATTGAGGAGAATCAAATTTAAAGCACTTTAATGCATTACAAATTACGTGAGTAACAGTAACCGTGGCGCATTACAGTTATCTAATATTCGACAACACTTTTAATATAATTGATAGCCCTTTGAACCTAACATCTGAAAGATGCTAGATTATGCTATATTGGTGTGCTTGAAGCTATAAATTGCTCGAGCGACAAAATTTCAACCATCCAGAGCTGGGTCAGAACGTGATTATTCTGATATTAGAAAGTGCATACGACTGAATAGAAATCGGGTTGAATAATCCGATTTTTCAGGACAATCGACATCGAGTCCGTGGCTATGAAGCCATTGACAAGCTGCCACGCTCGATTATCCATAAAATGCTTATCTTGGGATGTACGTGGGCAAATAGAAGCCGCTAGGGAGATGCAGCAGTCTAAGATTTCTATCGTCTGAAATGAGATACCAGCAATCTGTTAGACGATGAGGCTGACGTTCGATTGGTAGCTACCGACATGACGAATGCCTCTCTGTCTATACAAATGTATTCACCAATTACATCGCAGTGCATAATGTCCAAGCAAAATACTGTCACCTTTCATTATCTTTTCATTCTTTATGATTTCCTTCTCAAACCTATTCTTGTTAGGCAATTTGTCATTATGTTTTTAAATTTGTCCTCAATCTGAGGAAAGCCAACTAACAAAAAAGAAGTGACAATTTGTTAATGGACCCAGATCTGTCTCGCAATTTTGTTATATGGGTCATCTCTTCGAGCCCGTTAACCCATTAACGCATGTGTCGTATGTCCACTTGAAATATCGATACGTAGGAGTTGCCCAGTTGGCATTGGACTCACCTCGTTCACTTTCGATTGTATCGTTTTCAGTTAGAGAGTCTCATTGAATGTCTGATGAAGGCCTACCTATTTAAATAATTGTGACTTTGAATATAATATATTAAAAAGCCTGGTCAGAAATGTAAGTAGGATCCTATCGAGAGCATTTCTGTAGAAATTTAGATTTATCAGATGTGTCCCAGATAAAATTGGTCTTGTATCGTTCACTTTCGATTGCAGCGTTATCTGTTAGTTGCTCTCCTTTCCACAAATTCAAGGATAGTGGTCATCTGATCACGCGTCAACATACGTGACACCTGTAGGACGTCTGTTCTTCTCAATTCTAAAGAGCCTCGAAACGGGATGAATGCCAATTCCTGAAGTCGAATTAGAAATCAACTGTAAATATATTGTGTTACACTATGACTGTCTCTAAACTAGTTCTGACGCTATTCATCGATTGGAGATTCAGTGAGAAGATAACTTGAGACATATATAATCGCAGATATTGTGATCATTGTGATCATTGTGACTATTGAATTTGAAATGTCTCTGTTGATCGATCGGAATGAAGAACGATACCGGTCAAGATCAAGTATGTGACTTGCCATAGTTCATGCTTCTTTCAATTGGTGATGATGCTTATCTCGGCTCGAGTGATCTTGAAATTGACGGTTCTTCGCCTTTAACAAATTGATTCAGGTTCTTTAGTTAGAATTCTGTCGGTAACTTTTTTCCCCGAGAATGCAAATTCAACTCCAATTAATTAACACATTTGCTCTGATCGGTTTTCATATAGGTGCAGAACTCTTATTTAACACTTAACACTTCTGTAATTTATACAAAGCATGCTCACCGAGATCCTCAGAAAACCCGGATTGTAATTCCCGGAGCATCTTTCCTTTCTTCGTGTTAAGTTTTAAGATAAATCACGTTTTCGAACGAAACGACCTATGAATCACGAGCACAGAATTATTCATTAGCGACCCTTGTTCTCGAAGTTTGTTTCTTTCCAACAGAATCTTGAATGTATCTGAAGGCCTCTGAAGCATTATAGCTGCTACGTGCCAAGCAAGGTCGTCAGACCCTTAAGTATAAGAAATCTCAAAGGGACCCATGGGTCTTGCGGTCCTTAAAAAAAACAAGGAAATGTCTCTCATTATCCTAAAAAAAGTATTATACCCTAATTCGTGACCCACTTTTATCAGAAGTAATTTTTAGACTTTCATTCAGTGTTTCAATACGTGATTTGATATGGAAATTCTTCTGAATCGAGATATTTTTCTCTTGATTTACTTTCTTATGTTTATAAAAATATTTTATGTGAAAGGTAATGATATGGAGAAGCCAAACATTGGTTTCATATAAATCGGAAATTTCCTAATGCGATAATCCGATAATATCGCATAATGATGCAATGACGCTTGGATAAGATCAAACAATCCCTAACAGCTCAATTTCCTCCGATTATCCGCGAAAATCACTCAAGCTTAGCTTTCTCCTCACGATCGCTTCCCACGTAATTTTCACTTTGAGGTAGAATTTAGATGATGTGTTCCTTGACGACCATCAATCTAACTTCCAATGGGTTAAATCTCTATATCATCTATAATTAACACCCGAATCAAATTGAATTAAACGAAAATAATCCAAGAAGCTTCATCAAACGCTCAGTGTTTTTCATTCAAAGAAAAAATAATCTCCAGTTTTTTCAATGTCTCATTGTTTATCCATTCACGAATGGTATTGTTTTTATAGTCTCGTAAAAATCATTACAAAAAAGCTGTTTTATTTTAACTGGCCAACTTTTGGAGAAGTGAGTATCGCTGTATTAATTATTAGCTTCTTCTGTGAGGGTTTTCAATTGATGTGATCGTGAAATTTTTCTGAGAAAAATGATGGGCCATATGTAGTATAACGGTTATATAAAAAGTGCATAAATAACCATGTCGATCAGGCTTGATCGTTATCGAGGTCGTTTTCACACGAGCTTGGATGTTAGTATGTACAACCAACTGGCGCACTCTACGTCAGCTACCGACGTCAAACGTCGACTCGGTCGACGAACTTAAAACACATCCGCGACGTTATTTTCATCTTCATACAGCCGAAATCATACGCTATCAAGACTCTTGATTCCCTGCGAATGCTGACAATAACATATCATAAAAAGGCTGCTGAAAATCCACATCTTGTTTATTTTCTATATACAATTACGAGTTTTTTGCCTTCCGAAAATAGAATGTTCATAATTTAAATTTTCGATTACCCTAACCCTGAAACGAAAGGACTCCATCTTGAATTTTGAGAATTCAAACAAGTGCGAAGAGTTATGGTAATATTACGTAACATGAAAATTGGGTGTAATTCAAAAAAGAAATTGTTAGGCGTTTTTAAAACGCATTACGTGAGTTACTCGAGTCTTTTTAGCGGCTTTCGAATTACTGATTGAAATTTTGATTGACAACTTCGGGATCCTCTAAATTTGATTATAAAAGGTTAAATATGTTTGAAATGGCTTTATTTTAAAATATATTTATTGTTTTACTAAATTAACTTGTTCAATCTACCTGTATTATCGGTGTTAATATTAAAAGAGAAAGAGAACATTGAATATTTTATATTCACAATGTTGGATATTGAAATATATGGTAATCTGTATCATGAAATGAAAACTGACAATGTACTTTAAATAATTGCTGCTGGTGAATAATTCTCTGGAATCTAAAATTGGGTTTAACTACACCAATATAGTTATTGTGTCAATCAAATTGTCGGTGCTAATATGGAAAACAAAATACTTATTACTTGAATCAAATTTTCTAAACAAAAAAATATATATAGTGGATCTACACACAATACTTATCCTGTAAACACTCTAAATTAGAGATGCAACATATTAAAGATTTTTGAAAACAATTTTACAATCCTTAAATAATTTTTGCAACAAAACTACTAGAAAAGTACTATTTTTTCGAAATTTTTTCAAGTGTTGACGATATTTATGCCCGAAAAACGTATACTTGATATGTCCCATTTCACCAGGAATTTTTTAGGACAAAAGTACGGAAAAAGTCCTACTTATTTTTTTAGTAGGACTTTTCAATGATAAAAGTACTGGAAAAGTACCACTTCATTTTTTCGAAATTTTGTACATTTGTCTTAAAAAAGTCTTGTTGAAACGGGACAGATTTGGAACTTTTTTCGTACTTCAGTCCCATTTCGAAAAAAAATAAAAGAGAACTTTTACTCGGGTAGTTTAAAATTTACATTAAAAGTATTAGTTATAATAAGACCGAAATAACAAATCTTGGGAAGAAAAATTTAATTACAATTATCACGATTCAATTATTAATGATTTTATTTTCAAAAAAGAAAATATTCTTGATTATGAGAACGATTTCAAACATAAAAATGATTTATTTACAAATTTTAATTTTTGTCGGACTTGTTTATGTTGCCGTCAATGGGTTTCCAACGACCTTTTTAAATGTAACATTTTTTATAGAAAGATTGTTTCTTATTTTCTACATGTAACAATAACTATTGAATCTTTCCCCTATTTGTCTACTTTTTCGTGGAAAAATTACCCCATTTCCCCTTTTTTGAGCTTCTTTTGCGCTTTGATCCCTGATATTGCCTACACTACCGGGTGGAATTTTTCTTATCTAACTCTTCGTCTAAATCGTTTTACACGTGGTTTTACATATGCTGTTCTGTTTAATATTGTCTCCGCTTTCTGTATTTAGTACTTTCTGTATTTAATAAATAACTCAGCTGCTTGGACCTCCCTGAAATACACCCACAAAGAAAAAATGCGTCATTTGATCCTTGGATTGAGAGTATACTTGATAAGTAAGTAACTTTGCCGCTATCTGTAAGAAGTTCATATTCCGATTCCATTTTGCCTTTTGCTTATTGCGAACGTAAGAAACTGAGAACCGGTGCTCTGGAAAGCATATCGCTTAAACGTGTGATAAACCACGAAACCGTTCATCAATCGAAAAGCGCGCTGCCACTGCGCCAGCGAGTTTCAAATTTAGCCGCGATCGCGATTCGTGGAAAAGGGGAAATCGCACTGAAGAGGGACGAGAATAAAAGTAGGTACACCGGTTTGCAACTGTGCAAAATCCTCGGAATAATGTTGTCCCTAAATAGCCAGCTAAATTGTTGCCATATCCTCTTTCGCTTAATTGTAATGCTTTCGACTTTTAACCCAAATATCCCCTATTTTCGTAAAAACATTCCCTATTTCCCCTATTTTTTCAGTACAGGGTCTGCTAGGTCCAAGTTCTAAAAATAAAATTTTATTCATGGCCTAGGGCTATTTGTCGCTTTTAGTTACCTTTTTTTCAAGACACTTTTTAGTCACTTTTTTAAGAATAAGTCGCTATAGTCAATTTAAAAAAAGACCACTTTAGTCACTTTAATCCATCCAAGTTTAGATTTTATCTAAAAAAAAAGAACATTTAATTAATCTTTTTATGAAATCTATAGTAATCTGTAGTAATTCTGTGAGTAAAAGTCAGATGATTTCGAAAACATTCGACTTTTTAGCTTAAAACCTCAACTTTTCTGATGAAAATTCATCCCTTTCAATAGAAAAATAATCTTTCTTGGTTGAAAATACAACTTTTTGATTGAAAATTGATCATATGTTTTACTCGAGGATTCAAATAGTTTTTTAAAAATTAATGTTCTTGGTAGAGGTTTCACCTTGTTGTTTGAAAATTCATCTCTTCGATAGAAAATTGAACTATTTTTTCAAAATTTGTTTCTTTTTTTGGTTATAAATTAATTTTTCTAACTGAAAATTTAACTGTTACATTTTTGATTGAAAATTTATATTTTTTTAGTAGAAACTTCAACCATTTTGATGAAAATTAATGTATTTTGTTGACAATAATCTTTTTTGGTAGAAATTTAATCTTGTTGGTGGAAATTCATTTTTTCGCTTGAAGACTCAAAACTATTTAGTTGAAAATTCATGTATTTGTTTCTGGTAAAAATTCATCTATTTGATTGAAAGTTCATCTTTTTGGTTAGAAATTTGATCTTTTTTGGTTTAAAATGCAAATATTTGGTTGAAAATTAATAATCTGTTTTAGTTTAGGATTCAACATTTTTTAATCAATTTTTTAAATTGAAAATTCATTATTTTAGTTGGAAATTTATCTCTTTGATTCAAAAATAAACTATTTTATTGAAAATTCGTTTCTTTTTTTGTTTGTGAATTAATTTTTCAAACTCAACATTTAACTATTCCATTTTTCATTAAAAATTTATCTTTTTTTTAGTGGAAATTTCAACTATTTCATTGAAAATTCATGTATTTTGTTCAAAGTCATCTTTTTCGGTAGAAATTTAATCTTCTTGGTTAAAAATTCATCTTTTTGTTTAAAAATTCAACTATTTGGTTAAGAATGTATGTGTTTTGTTGAAAATGAATATTTTTGATAAAAATGCATATTTTTGATTGAAAGTTCATCTTTTTGGTAGAAGTTTTTTAAAATTAAAAATACGATCATTTGGTTGACAATTAATCATCTTTTTTGGGTGTGGATTCAAATATTTTTTTCTAAATTGTTTTCTTTGGTTGAAGATTCATCATCATAGTTGAAAATTAGCTTCTCAGTCAAAAATTGAACTATTTTCTTGAACAATCATTATTTTTGTTGAAAATTAATTTTTTAACTGAAAATTTAAATTATTTATTTTTATTAAAAATTTATCTGCTTTTAGTAGAAGCATCAACTATTTGAAACTTCCTTTTTCGGTAGAAATTTAATCCTCTGAGTCGAAAATTCATCGTTTTGGTTAAAAATTCAACTAGTTGGTTGAAATTACATCTATTTCGTTTAAATTAATGTATTTTTCAGAGAATTCGTTTTTTTGTATAAAATTTATCTTCTTGGTTGAAAATGATTGTTTTTGTTAAAAATTCATCTATTTTATTGAATATTCGGCTCCTTTGGTAGAAATTTTATCTTTTTGGTTGAAAATTCAACTATCTGCTTGAAAATTAATAACCTGTTTTGGTTGAGGATTCAATTATTTTGTTGAATATTCCTCTGGTTGAAATTTTAACAAATAAATTTTTCGTCGAGAATTCATTTTTTGGTTGAAAATTCAACTGCTTGGTTAAAAGTTGAACTACTCTGTTAAATGCTAATTTTTTTGGTTGAAAATTCACCTTTTTGGTTAAAAATTTCACTATTTTCATGAAATTGTAATATTTTTACTTGAAAGGTTGGGAATTTAAAGCGTTTCATATTGAATTCAATATGCTACCCACATTAATTTTATTTAAAAGATTCATTCCCCTATTTCTGTGAAAAATTACCCTATTAACTCTGTTTTAAGAGCATTTTAGGATGTGACGTATGCAATATTAAAATTTACATAATTTAAATTTACAGTTTTTTGGTTTTCTAGTTCCTATTGTAAATCAGTGAAATATAAATACGGCATTTGAGTGTCAAAGGATTATTTAGCTTGTAGTACAATGGACTACAATTTGTCTGAAGATTACTCGTAAAATTTATTTATCATTATTGATCTATTTATCTTATAATTAATATTTATTTCATTTAATCTTGTATATGCAAGCCGATAAATTAAATGTGTAATGGAAACGAATTTTTTTTTTTAGATAAGTGGTTCTATTGACATAACAGGCACGTCACTTTTAGTGACTTTTAAGTTTAAATTAGACACTTTTTTCAAGTACATTAGTCTGTGGCAGCTCTGACTATATCCCAAAGAAGTTCGCATCTAGAGTAGAAAATAAGAAACTATGATACGGATTTTAAAATCAATGACAGCAAACAGATCTAATCAATTTCTAAATTTAAGTAGTCACTGAATAGAACCATTAATGTAGAAGTAAAAGAGTGAATGAGTTGCTTCGCTACTTTTAGATCTAGATATGATGTGTTATCACTACTCTCTTATCTGTTTTCATTCTCGACTGTTTATCCAACAATGCCGTCATTCTGAAGTTAATTACCGAGTACAGGAAAGACAGTGTCAACAAGTTCAATTGAGGAAAAGTGAAAATGTTAGAATCCAGGGAAGCTCTTCCTTAAACTTACCTCTGTTGCTCTGTTTATTTGACAGACTCTGTAAAAGCAAAGAGTTACAACCTTTTTATATGCCGACCAAAGTGAAGAATGCGGAAATAAATTTTGGAACATTTTTGAAATTTTTTCTTGTATTCAAGTTGGGTTATATCATCAGGGGTTCAATAATCTCTGGTGGAAAATTCTGGAAACGTCCGCATTGACTATGTGTCATGCGAATTTCATGATAAAACTGAAAATTATTTCCCATGAACTCGAAAAGGATTCCATTACCAAGGCAAACAAACCACTTTCGGGCTCGTTCGCAAATACAACGGTAAGGTGCTAAGCTAAATTTGTTCGCTTGAAAGCTGCCGATTGTGAAAGTGACCGCCTGTTCATGACATTGTGAATGCCGTGAAAGAGAGTAAATCGTAACGAATATGTAATGCATAATAACTCCCTCTGCAATTTTGTAGTTTTTACATTTTCCACTGTAATTTTTGATGATCGAAAGTCCTTTTTTTGTTTTTTAAAATTAAAAAGTCAAGTAAATCTTTGCGTGTCAATATTTTCTTTTTTGGGAACCCGCCGCACCATTGATAAGGGGTTTTCTTGGATGTGATTGCTTCTTTCAGAATATCCTTTTCGTTGTTTTAAAGTTAGTTATCGTTCAATATTTGATTTGTTGACAGTATATTTATCAGCAAAAACAACAGGGTCAACTTCCACATCAAAATTATTTGGATCCAATTCAACAACACCTCGGCTCGAGAGTGGACCTTTGCTTTATGTTCAAATAGTGATTTCGATTTCACAGAATGTTATTTCGTTCTTTGGAAAAGTTCTGTTTTGTCACCCTTCATTTCACTTTTGGACTAGAAAGCAGATGTTCCCAAAGCTTTCGAACCATTAATCAACAATTCGGAAAAGTCATCTAAGTAAATAATTACCTTTTATTTACATCAAATTTCCGATATGACATTCACTGACTTTCGAATTTGAAGTTAATTTTTGCATAAAAAATGACGAGTGCCAATTCTTAGAAGAATTTGAGGATTTTCCCTCGCAGCTAGTCCTGAGTTGATGAAGTCACACGCAGGTTTCCTCATAAGGAATGTTGTCGAGGTTAAAGTCGTTTAGAGGATTCTAATGTCGTGCGTATACGCTCAAGTGAGAGTCACTTAATTCACACTGACGCAATTTAAGATTTAACCTGTGCGAGAGAAATGTTAGCTGTTACTTGTTATAGCTTTTAGCTGTTACATAGAGTACTAACCTACGCATGAAATTGACAGTTTAGTTGTTAGGGTTCGTTGGACCCGGAGGCAGTTCCAGCAGCCGTTTGTCCTTATTCAAAGAAAAGCAGAAACAAGGCGAGAACAAGGACGAGTTCAGTCGACCAGACCGAGTGCAACTAATTTACGAACGCACCCAATGTAATAGCCATCAGGGGAGTTACTAGGAAATTGCACGAGAGCATCAGTGAATTTTAGTATCCATAATTGAGCACTTCCTATACTCGTGGAATGGGCGTTCAACTAAAGTCGTTGCTCTGCTTATAACTTTGTCGATAAACTTTTCTAGTGCACCTAAAATATCTGGATTATACAAATTTAAAAAGAGAAGTCGAGGGTTTTCAATTTCGGAATCTAGGACATATCTATCAAATTCTATTCATCGGAAAATCTTACAATTTTCTATCCAGAGATTCTCATTAAATCTCTATCACATCTGATCCACAAAGAATTTGTATCAGATCCTATCTTCCACAATTTCGAAAATTTCTATCAAATTTTTTCCATAGAGAAATCTTATACTTTTCTACCAACCGATTCTCATTAAATCTTTATGAAGTCTCATCCACACGGAACTTGGATCAAGTCCTATCTTCCACAATTTTGGAAATTTATATCAAAATCTATCCATCAAGAAATCTTACACTTTTCTGTCAACAGGTGCTGATTAAAATTCTATCAAATCTTATTGGCACAGGACTTTCATCAAATCCAGGATGGCATTTACCAGGATAACCTGGAATTAGCCTGGAATTTTGAGCACCGGGAAAAAGCCGGGAATTTTTGTGAAAACCGGGAATTTCTTAGATTTTTTTTTATTTTGTAATAAATATTGTCTTGCTCTTCGAAAAAAAATGTTCCTATCAAAAATTCAGAATTTATATTTTAGATCCTGGGTTACAAAAACGCGAATATGTCCTAAACTATAATCGACAAAATGTGCCCTTTTTCCGAACTTTATAATTTGTATACTAAAATAACATCAATTATTTCCTTGCGGAGAATTTTTACTGCGGTGTATTTAATCACAGAGTTTACACTCTTTCCCCTATTTCCCTCTTCCCACTTTTTAAACAATTCCTCTTTTTCATATTGTTTTCAAGAGAATTCAATTTTTTCTCGTTTTTTAGCTTAAATGAGAACTGAATTAATAGAACCCAGAAATAAAGTCAAAATATTTTTGGTTGAATGTTAGTTCTGTTTAATTGACAAGTCTACTATTTTTTTTTTTGGTTCAGAATTAATCTTTTTTGGTCGAAAATTCAATTTTTTTTTTGAAAATTCGTATTTTAGAATAGCAAATTCGTCCTTTTTGATTGCAAATTTATCTTTTGGTAGAGAGAATTGTCTTTTGTGGTTGGAAATTCATCTTTTACGGTTAAAAGTGAATTATTTTTAATTTAAAAATCTAGTATCATATTTTTTGTCCCAAATTCATCTCCTTTGGTTAAGAATTCTACTTTTTCGTTGAAATTTTAAATATTTTGTTGAAAATTGAACTATTTTCTTAAAAAATCATCTTTTTTGGTTAAAAGTCAATTCTTTTTATTTTAATAGTCTACTATCATATTTTGGCTTCAGAATTCATTTCTTTATTTACTTAAAAATTCCACTATTTGATGGAAATTTTAATTATTGTGTTGAAAATTCGACTGTTTTTTAAAGAAATCGTCTTTTTTTTAATTCCACTGTTTTGTTGAACATTTTTGTTTTTAATAGAAAATTCATCTTTCTTGGTTGAAAATTCAGCTATCTTCTGAAAGATTCGTCATTTTGGCTTGCAAATGCCATTTTTTTGGTCGAAGTTTAATCTTTTTCGTTTAAAAAATCGCTCATTTGATTGAAGATTGATCTTCGTAGGTTGAAAATTTAAGTATTCGATTCAAAATTCAACTTTTTTGATTAAAATTCGTCTCTTTTGCTTGAAAGTTCAACTATTTTATTTGAATGCAACTTGTTTGAAACTTCAATTATTTGTTTAAAAATTCATCTTTCTGGGTTGGTAACCAATTCTTTTGTTGAAAATTCATTTTTTTTTGGTTGAAGGATCCACTATTTCGTTTAAAATGCAATATATTTTCGTCTTGAAATCTTAGGAATATGGTACCTAAGTTAATGTTATTTAAAAGAATTTATTTCCATATTATTCCCCTATTTTCTTAAAAAATTACACTTTTTCTGCTGTTCTGAATAAGAATTTTTATTATTGTCTGAATAATTATTATTATCTGAATAATTATTATTATAAACACTTAAAAGTCAACAGGGAAAAAAGTAATTTTTGACCGAGAAAACCGGGATATATCCTAGAATTAAAAAAATTGTTTTTTTTTAGTTTGAGTGGCCACCCTGAAAGCCTATGTTTCAAAATCTTTGAAGATTTTGTCCAACTCTATTCATCGAGAAATAGCAATTCTATCCAAACGTTTCATAAAAATTGATTGCTTTTTTAGCTGGACACCATGGGGTACACTTCCGATAAACATGATTAATTGATTATTCATTTTGATATACTTTCTATCAAAAGCGTTCGATAGAAATATCAAGGAAAGTCTTAAAATTACGGATGCAGAAAACGGATTGAAAAGTAATAATTTTTATTTCTATCAAATCCTAGCAAACCTTTCTAGAAGGGGATTTAATATTTAAACTTCTAAAAATTTAAAAATCCAAAAAGATTAAATTGGAAAATACCTGAAGGGAGAAATACCTTTGTTGATAAAAATATATCAAAAAAATTTCCAGTATGGGATATCTTGTCGATAAAAAAAGCATCAAAGTTAGAAAGAATTCCAAGTTATAGAAATCGAAGTTGCAAAACTCCTAAAAATTTGAGAATCTAATGTTGAAATTGACGTGTCCAAGTGACAAAGTTCTATCTCAGTGCATGCATACTGGAAGGTTCTATCTCGGAAGTCCGAATGACAAGATTCTATCTCGGTGGCAAAATCTTGTAACTTTCAAATTGCTATGTAAATTGTGTATGGCGCATCAACGCCCTCTCCGAGATAGAACATTTCTATTTGCCACACTCTCAGGTAGAACCTTGTCATTTGGACACGTCGAAATATTATCTTTTAAAATCTCTCATCCTGAAGTATTCAATTGTAATTCCCAGAATCAGGAACACTCTACAAAAGTTAATGACATGGTATACACCATTTCTCCATTTTTGTGAACAGTTACAAATGCCTGCTAACTTTTCAACTGCATTGTTTTTGGTTGTACAACAATTCACATCTTATATGCAAATAATTGCATAACGTCAGTCGAATGTCACTCTCGACTTGGTTTTTGCATCGATAATAATACTAACCACTTACCAGAGAATGCGACTCCGTTAGAACAGGTTCTTTCGGAATTCGGCGATCTTGGGGGTCCCTGTTTTGCAGTTGTATCGATGTTCTGAAAGATAGTAGGGCATGTGTGTACTCGCAAAAAAATGTTTTGCAAGATTTAAAACTGATAATGTCATTATCATTTAATTAATTGATCAAAGCAAATAATCAGGATCAAAAGACTACATCTTAATTTATCTGCACTCCTTTATTTGAACAGAAAATTTATACATTGTCCTTAAACGTAAATACTTGTTTTTCTTCTTCGATTTCAAAATGGGTTGAGATCTTAAAAACGACAAGACTTCAAACATTTATGGAAGACAGACGGAAGTTGTCGGTATCGAGTTTCAGTCATAAAAAATTTTACAAGAGCTATAAAAGCTGTTCGACTTTTAAGCTGCGGTTTCTTGTACAATAATTTACCAATCAGTTCGTCGAAATTGGGTTTATGTCTTTTTAAAATCTAGATCACTGGACCAAGTTCTTTTGTAACTTTGTTAATTATTTTCGGTTTAAAGATAAAAAATTACGTTAAGATAATTAGGTACTATAGGTATCCATGCTTTAGATTTGAATGTTTAAACATTTCAAAATGAGTGGTTCACATGTAAGGTAATGAACGTATTTCGACTTTGTCTTAAAGGAGAATCGCGTACCAAAAATACCCCCTTTGAAATACGCTTGCATTCTTAGGAAAATATACTCAGAAGCAAAAAAAAATGGTTACAACGTGCCCTTGACGTCAGGCTGTTTGAAGATTCAAGCTTGTTTATTTACACCCAGGATGTCGATCTGGAGGGCCTCTTTTCTCAATTACTATTTTTTTAAGTTTAAAAAACAGAAAATTGTCTGTTTTTAACATCTGATCTGGTTTATTCAGAGGTAATTCAAAGCTATTTATTTTTTATGGAAAAAATCTTGTGTCAATTTTGATTAAGTCATAAAGGGACTTTCATCCCTTTTTAGAATTAACATTGTATTTTTTTTAAAACTTGAAAAGCTTTTGAGGTGTCTTTGCCAAATAAAGGATTTTATCACCGTTGTGTTTGTCAACTTGACAGTTTTTTATTTATGACGCATCTCGCCAAATGCTTGCATACAAGATCTTCATATGACGGATGAAAGGACATTTATATTTGCGGTTCATTCCAAGGGGTTCGTACGAGTAATATGCATTTTGGAGACTCAATCTCAGGAATGTGCCACCCTCTTGAGTGGATTCGTATCCTTACTTATAAACCCTAATCTCTCTCATTTATCATTTTTTATAAAATTATATTCAAATTTTTATTCATTCACGAAAATGATGCCACTTACTACAATTATTCAAAGTTTCACTTATTCATCTCTTTATTGTGCATACATTTAGAAAAATGTGTGTGAAGTTTCAAATAAAAGGGTTCTATTTTTAAGTCTTCGCAGTTATTTAAGTTTTCCCCTCGGTTTTCCCAGTTTCAAGTCCATTTTTTTTTAATTCGGAAAAATATTGTTAAATTTTTGCAGGCAATTAATTATACTTAAAGTTTCAATATTTTTCAAATGTTTAGTTTAATGTTTGATGCTGTTCGAAATTGTTCCAGTTTTAAGGTCCGTTATTAAAATTAGTCCACTTTGAAATCAGAATACGTGATGACCCCCTAATGTTGGATTTAAATATTGTCCATTTTTATCCTATAATTTTTATTTATTTTAGAACAACTTCAATCATAAAAATCCATCAAGAGCTTTCGAATGATTGCAACATACTGAGAGCGATTGACCTTAATCCCCGTAAATTTAGCAATTTTCTATTGATTTAATAGTTTAAGAGCTCACCAAAGTATACATACATATCAAATTAAAAAATTAAAAATATGCGAATTTGAAAGAGCATAAATTTAATCTTCATAAATTTTTTTCTGTTTCAGGTAAGAAAAATGAAACTCTCGCTTGAAGCTCTAATTTTGTGTGAGTACATCCTAGATTTTCAGAAACATGTATGTTCTGGTTCGTTATACTGTTTTTGAAAAAACACGAAATTCTAAAACAGAATTTAGTATCCCTTAATTCCCATATTATGTTTATGTAGTTTTAGTACACGACGAAGTGTGCAAAACTGGGGATCGAAGAAAGACAAATTAGAGTGCATCAAAGGATTTCAGATGGGGCTAACTGACTCTGGTAAAACTGTCCCCTCAGTCTTCTCTTGATTGACCCTCGGATTGACCTATAGAAAATCAATATTTCGAACCTTCAGGGCAGCCATGAAACTCCCTTGATGTAATTTTAACCATGTGTTTTACCCGACATTCAATTTGACGCTTGTTTGAACACAATTTGTGGATTAATCAAAACAAGGTGGCCGTAGGTCAATGAAAAGTCAGGAAATATAATTGGTCAGCGAAAGTTAAGGAAAAGCCCAGGATTTTAAAAACGATCTTGCAAAAGTCAGGGAATTTCGATAAGAAGCACTTTAACTATAACTGTTGAGGATAATAAATATGAAATTTTTACATTTAAATTTGAAATTGTTTTATTCTGTTTATAAAAGGTTCTATGTTAAAAATGTTACAAGATTCAGATTCTGGTCCTTGGTCAGGGAACGTGAAAAATTGGTCAGGGAAAAGTTAGGGAATTTAGAAAACGAAGTTTAGCGACAACCCTGATATAATATTCTAGTTAGTAATTTATTTGCCTTATATTTCTATTTATTTTTTTCAGTTGCTCTCTCCTGGTGATCATATTTTTAGTTAAAAATGTTACTATTTGGTTGAAAAGTAAAAAATTTTGTTAAAAATTCATCATTTTTGGTAAAAAATTAACTTTTTTTTTAATTCAACTGAAACCTTTTTTGTTAGAAAATTCAACTATTTTCTTTAATTTGTCCCTTTGCTTTAAAAATTTATCTCTTTTGATAGAAATTTCATCTTTTTTAGTTAAAACTGCAACTGTTTAGTTGAAAATTAATTTTCTTTAGTTTGGGATCCAACTGTTTTTTTTTTTTTTTTTTTTAAATTCGTCTTTTTTGGTTGAACTCAACTGTTTCTTATTTAAATTAAACTCTTTTTCGGTAGAAATATCTACTATTATATTATTTATTGAGAATTCATATTTTTTTGTTGAACACTTAACTGCTTGATTAGAGGTAGAACCGAAGTTGGTTAAAAAATCATTTTTTTGTTGAAGATTTATCATTTTACTTGAAAATTCTACTCTTTGGTTGAAAGTTGAACTATTTTATTGAAAATTTTTTTTTTTTTTCAAAATTAATTTTTTCAACTGAAAATGTAACTTTTTTATCTTTAGTTGAAAATAGATCTTTTTTAGTTGAAAATTCGTCTTTTTGGTAGGAAACTAATCTTTTTGGTTTAAATTTCCTCTTTTTGGTTAAAAATGTAACCATTTAGTATAAAATAAACTTTTTGTTGAAAATTTATATTTTGCGCTTACAAATAAATCTGTTTTACAGAAAATTCGTCCTTTTAGATTAAAAATTCATCTTTTATGGTACAAAAGTCATATTTTTTGAATGAAGTAAATAAATTTTGAAAATTTGATATGGTAATTTGAAATCGTTTTATTATGTTTATAAAAGATTCTATGTGAAAATTGTCAGAAGATTAAAATTCTGGTGTTAATATTTTGAACATTTTTGTTGTTTAAAAATTTATCACATTAGTTGAAAATTTATCTCATTTATTCAAAATTAATTTATTTTGTTGAAAATTTGTCTTCTCAGTAGAAAATTTATATTTGGGCTTAAAAATTCAACTGTTCCGTAGAAAATTCGTCTTTTTCGTTTAAAGTTGAACTATTTTGTTAAAAATTTATTTTTTTGTTTGCAGATTCATAATTTTAGTAGAAAATTGATCTCTTTGGTCGAAAATTTGACCATATTGATGCAAAATCGTTTTTTTTTTTTGTTGAAAATTAATTCTTTCTACTGAAAATTTACCTTGGTCAAAAGTGTTTCAAAAATTACCTTTTTTAGTTGAAAATTCAATAATTTTATTGAACATTCGTATTTTTTAAAAAAAGCCTCTTTTTGGTCGAAAATTCAAGTGCTTTGTTGAAAATTTGTCTATCTGGACAAAAAATTCGCCCTTTTGGATTCAAAATTCGTCTTGTTTTGTGGAAAATTGAACTGTCTTGTAAAAATTTCAATTTTTTGTTGTTGAAAATGCAACTGTTTTTGGTTGAAGTTCAATGTTTTTTTTTGTGAAAATTCGACGATTTGGTTGAAATTTTACCAGTTTGGTTAAAAATTCAAATATTTTGTTAAACAGTCATCTTTCTTGCATGCAAATTTAACTGTCTTTGCTGAAAATTCCACTTTTTGGATTGAAAATTCATCTTTTATGGTAGAAAAGTCATATTAGTTGGTTGAAATAAATAAATTTGAAATTTTTTGATGGTAATTTAAAATTATTTTATTCCGTTTATAAAAGATTCTATTATAAAAATGTACAAGATTAAAATTCTGGCCTTAAAAAATTATCGGTCGAGGAAAATGAAAAATTGGTCAGGAAAAAATCAGAGAATTTTGAAAATGAAGTTCTGGGGCCACCTCTCAAAAGCTAACAACTACACAAGAGTAAATTCACCTTGCACTTTATTCCACATGTCCTAAATATTTCGAATTAAAAAAAATATATCGCTTTCCTAGTGATGCATTCGAGACGATTTCGAGAAAGTTGGAGATTTTCTTGAAACATCATCAGTTGAACTAAAAATTAATGAAGATCGAGAATCTTTAAAAAAACCGGGATCTCGAGTCGAGAATCTCGAAACTTTTTATTTGAGATTCTCGGTCTCCATGACATTTTGAGTTCATCTGGACATGTTTCAAGAAAATCTCGAATTTGCTCGAAATAGTCTCAAATGCACCACTACGCTTTTTCATAACATGAACAATTCAAATGTTAGAAAAATAATGCGAATGGCAGAAGAATGATCAAAAGCTCTTTGAGTAACAGTTCTTTAGTTAGAAAAGGAACGAGAATGTTGGATGCAAAGAATAGAAACAAAGCCCCTAAATCCTCGCTTCTTTCCCTCTCGTGCTTTGAATTCACCTGTCCGACTTGAAAGTAAATTCCTAATAATTTAGTTGTTCGTCGCATCGTATCTTTGCGGCCAACTGGAAGAAACCTTGACCCAAAATTTAACAGAGTTCTCTGAGAGAACAAAGACGCGATCTCGACAGAGCGGCCCGTTTCTGCCTATGAAGGAAGGCGTACCAGTACTTACATATGCATGTGTAATTGTATGAAGCCCACAACACTCAATTCTGATGGTAAACTTCTCTCGTTACAGACTGCTCGGTTCTGAGCTCTGCGTCACCATATCATATAGCACTCTAACATCAAAAGCATATGTGTTTTCTACTACGTGTTCCAGTTCCCTAGTATGTAACTTATTTCAAGGTCTTGAACCTTCAAGTACAAAGTTACCATTTCACCGAACCGAATTATCCTTTGTGGAACCTGCTTAAATGAAGAAGCAACACAGAAAAAACTGCAAGTTCGGTAATGTTGCGGCTAAAGTATACGGAGAAAGATGGATGGTCAAAGTTAGAGGGTCAAGATTTAGAGATCCAGTCCGTTCTTCTAGATGGTCTAAAGAGCCTTTCAGAATTTTTTCCGCATAGTCAGAGAGACTTTGTTTTTGTGGCCAGTCTGAGTGTTGTAAGAAGATCAGACTCACTATCAGGGATAATCGAAGTATCCTTTCGGGATGGTCAATACGATCATCTTGTTTTCACTCATTTCGGCCATCCACGGAAGAGCAAATGACTCATCGCGGAGGGCCAACCTGATTAGTTACCGTTGCCGTGTTTATTTAAAATGAATAAATGTGTCAGTGAAATGTTCACAAAAAATAATAAATGTAAAGTGCATAAGAATATTAAGAATTATTGTAAATTCATATTTAAGATGAAAAATATATTCCTTTCTTCGAAATTAAAATCTGTCATTTATTTTTAAGGAAAAAATCTAATAAATAATTTAAATTTGACTTTACAAATCCCTCTTGTCAGCAAAGAATTATTTTTAAAAACTTTACTCTTATTGTTCGTTGTTTAAAATTGCTTTTCACATTTAATCATTTCAAATAAGCGCGCCAACCTCAACCAATCCGGTTGTCGACGCGATGGATGCAGTGTTCAGAGCAATTTCGGAATGAGTGAATGTCATTGAGCCGTTCAGCGTCACCTTTGCTGTTTATTGAACTTAAACATATTTTTAACAAGTTTAAACTGCTTCTTGGTATTTCGAATATGCGTGGAGTGTGAAGTGCATAAGAGAAAACATGATTGAAAGTGAATTAAGTTTATTCTTTTGAATTTTCAACGTTAAATTTGACTCTTCCAAGGGATTTAGAATAAAGGCATAACTGGACGTTCAGCTATCAATTTTTTGTCACCGTGTCGTTTCAAACTGAAAACGTGCAAAAAATTTCAGCATTCATTGATGATGCAGAAAGTAAGGAGATGTGTGATATTGGTATCTGAATTCACTTCAATGTTTGAAACCTTACAATTCAGTGTGACGCCGTGCCGTGTCCTTAGCCTTTCGTGCTCCAAAAAATATATTGTCAATGTGCACTGTTTTTGCATATCAAATTATGTCTCATACACCTCACTCTCCACAAAGAATAAAAAATTCTTTCGGAATTCATGTATTTCATATAAATTTTCAGGTTTTATAGGTTCCACTGAATTTTATAATTTCCAGTCTCTTATAAGAGGGAGAGTGGAATAAGTAGGAAAAGGACAACAAATATAGAAAAAGTAGGATAATCAAATCGACCCCCTAAGTTGGTCAGGTCGACTGTCCGATGAGATCAAGTCGACTATCTGATATGACCAAATCGACCCTCTATGATGAGCGATTCGACCCTTTATAATGATCAACTCCGTCCTCTGTGATGATCGGTTTCGATTCTCTATTATGCTTGGAGTCGAAGGTCCGGAGATGACCAAGTCGACACTCTGAAATGATCGATTTGAACCTCTTGTTTGAACCTTCTAGAGATAGTGGATTTAGCCATCTTCAAGGGCTGTCCTGTAGTTGACCCTGCAATATAGTCTGTCTGCACATCTAGATGGCCAAAATGACCTTCCATTTTTCTCCGTGTAAGAATAGGCATGCTTTAGAACTGAGACTCAAAAAATTTTTTTTGTTTCTTTTTTAGTTCGTTGATATCCGATAGATCACTGTAAAAAAACAGTATTATTTCGGAGCTAATTTCAGGTATTAAATAAGACTCAGAAAAAACAGTATCGAGTGTTACTAAAATGAGACCGCTGGTGGGAACCCAGATTCATTTGTTTTATATTGAAAATAACAGGATGAAGTTCTCCTATTCAAAAACAGGACACCTAAAAAACAATACTATAAAAAAAAGAGATATCTGGTTTTTATAGTGATGGCCAGTGATGGGCGTCGACGTTTTCAACTGCGCATGTACCGAAAAGAGCGGACCAATTTGAAATCAATAAATACAGTGAATAATCATACAGATAAATATTAACAAAAGTTTTTTTTAACAGATTAAATTGAATGATAGAAATACCAAACTTCGTGAAATAATTTAATATTAACGTGATATTGCAATGGTTTATTATATAATTTTAAATAGGCCCTATTAGAACTCATACTTTGGATTCCTTTGGAACAATTTATCATTTGGGTTCGTTTTTATAGAAGCCTCAGTTTTTTCTGTGAATTTATGATTGAAAAATTCGAAATGGTTGCATGGGGTGTGTCCATATATTACGTGACTCTATTTTTAGTGATTTTTGACTCACCCCTCCTTTTATTGACAATTCATCAAATTTCGGTGAAACACCCTCAAGATGTCCATAAACTGCGCTATCAGCTTGAGGGGAGGTTTAGTACGTTTTCTAGTGGTAAATTATTTTTTTCCCCGGTTTTCAAGAAGCCTTCCCTTTTTTAATTTGTTTGGTTCGAAATTCGTCTCGTTTGGTTCAAAATTGTACTATTTTGTTGAAAATTTAATTATTTTGTTGAAAATGCAAAAGTTTTGTGAAAAGGTCATCTCGATCAAAGATTCAGCTACTTGGTTACAAGTTGTACTACTTTGTTAAAAATTAATTTTTTTGGTTGAAGATTTACCTCTGGTTGACGGTTTAACTATGTTGTTGAAAATTCGTTTTATTTTTAAGTGAAAATCAATTTTTTTACCTGAAAATTCAACTATTCCATTTTTGGTTGGAAATTGATTTTTTTTAGTTAAAAATTCAATTGCTTGGTTGAAAATTTACCTGTTTTATTTGAAAATTCAAGTTCTTGGTTGAAAATTTATGTATTTTTTAATTCGTTTTTATTAGTAGAAAATTAATCTTCTTTGGTCAAAAAATCAACTTTTTGTTTGAAAATTAAACTACGTAGTTGAATGCTCACCTATTTGGTTGACAATTTAACTATTCTTTTGAAAATTCATTATATTTTTGGCTGAAAATCAATTTTTTTCAACTGAAAATTTTACCTTTTTATTTAAAAAATCAATGGTTTGATTGAAAATTTATGTAGTTTGTTGATAATTCTTCTTTTTTGTAAGAAATTAAGCTTCTTGTTTCAAAATTCAACTTTTTGGTTGCAAAATCAACTATTTGTTTGAATGTTGACGTGTTTTCTTGAAAATTCATTTGTCTTGTTGAAGATTCATCATTTTAGATGAAAATTCATCTCTGGTTGAAAATGGAACTGTTTTGCTGAAAATTCGTCTTTCTTTGGTTCAGAATCAATTTTCTTCACTGAAAATGTAACTATTTCATTTATGGTGGAAAATAAATTTTTTTAATTGAAAATTTATCTTTTCTGGTTGAAAATTCGTGTATTTTATGTAAAATTCGTCTTTTTTCAAATTAAATTTTTTGTTTGGTTTAAAGATGAACTTCTTTGTAAAAAATTCATTTTTTTGTTGAAGATTCGTCATTTTATTTTAAAATTTAACTATTTGCTGGCAAATTAATATTGTATTTCCTGAAATTTTGAAAATTCACTAAAATACGTTGAGAGTTTTTAAAATTCTTTAAAATCGTTGAAATCCTCGGAAATCTTACAAAATTCCTTTAAATTTTTTTTAATATCCTAAAACCTGATTAGTCCTATCAAATCGTTCCAAACCTTATGAAATTATAGGAAATTCTTTAAAAACGCATGAAATTTTTTTTAACTTTCTCAAAAAAAATGTTGATATCTTTTGATATCACTTGAAATTTTTTAAATATCTTGAAAATTTCATGGAATCTTTTAAAATAATCCAAAATATTTCAGATACTTCAAAAACTTTTGAAATCCTTTGAAAACTCTTGAAAATTCCTTGCAATCTTTTAAATATCCTGAAATCGTATAAATCCTATAAAGTCCTTCAATATCTTCTGAAATTCATGGATGTACTTTAAAACCGGATGGATATTTTTAAATCCTGTAAAATCCTATGGAATATTTGAAAATGTCTTCAAATCTTTGAAGAAATGTTCTAATTCTTGTGAGATTCTTGGAAATCTATAGAAACATTATAAAACGTTTAGATATTTTTATATCCATTTAAAATCCTTTTAAAATTCCTTCGAAATTCCTTATATATATTTTTTTAATTCTTTTACATTCCCTGAAGTCCCGTGGAATCATTTAAAAATACCCTTAAACCTTGAAAATCCTTGTAAATTTTAGAAAATTCTTTTGAATCCCATAGCAAAATTTGTAAATCTCTCCATATCCTTTGAAATTGTTGAAATAATAATAAAGCCCTTAATTAATTCTCGTAAAATTGTTGAAATGCCTTACAATCTTTTATAATTCCTTAAAGAGTTTGAAAGCTTTGAACGTTCCTTTAAATAATTAAAATACTTGGAAATCCTATGAATTCCCTTAGAGGCCATTGAAAAAATACGTAATAAATTGTGTACGAACTTTATTTTTAACATGTAGAATGATACATTGACAGACCCCCCCCCCTTGAATGCATCACGTATTTTCTAAATGGCCCGTTGATAATCATCAACGTTATCAGTGATATCAATGATAATTATCAACAGTTATAACTGTTGAAATCCTTTAGAATACGTTTGAATCCTCTGACATCCTTTGAAATCCTTGGAAATATTTCAAATCTTTTGAACTCTTTCAAGAAAATTGCGTAGAACCGCTTTTAAGGCCGGTCTGCTACACATTTACCGGGCCGGTTGATGAATCTCAGTCCGCTTCTGTTGCTAATGTGAAGAAGAAGGAGCTGCAACGTGAAGCATCTCAAAGAAAAGACTTACGTCTTGAAGTCCTTCGATGAAAATAAAACAATGTAGATGACATTGAAAGTAATCCCTTTCGCTGGAGAGAAGACCCTGTATGTAAACAGCTGTAAAGTGTAAGGCACGCAATCGTGAATGCTTTACTGTGAGCTGCGGACTCATAGGCCGCTCTGGATCTTGAGAGGGCATTCTTGTCTTGGATCCATTTATCGCAGGACGCGCAATAAATTATGTAACGGAGCATGCACAGCAGCTACAGCGAGTATGAATCACGATTCAGCCACCCGTTGATGATCGTTTATGCTGTTAAGAGTACCCTCCTCGAGTTCGAAAGAGGTCTCTGGAGCACGACCTCCCGAGACGTCCAAATCATCCCATGTGTCCGCGTCTCCAACACATAAATGAAAATAAAAGAATTAGTTAAAATAAAAAAAAGCAACAACTGACAGTAAATCAAAATACGAAGAGAAACTGTACCAGTTACATACGAAACGATATGTAGAAAGCTTTCGTGTATGCTTGGCTGCTCTTCCTTGCAGATGAGAAGTACTTCCTCTCAAAAGAGAACTCAAAAGTCGGATTGGGCATCCCGTAAATTATACTGCCAAGTCTTTTATGCCTGTAACATGATACCCAAAAAGGTGTACATTGTAGAATATGGATTGTGGAACCTCGTGTGGGACAGATTATTTGAAAGAGTCCATACATTTTATGCTTGTTATAAAGAGTATTATACATTTTGTGTTTGGCACATCATAAATTTTGAAGAGCCGTTTTGCAACCTGCACTTCCACTCGTATCGTCAGTATTCGGCAACATAAACGGAAAATTTATATTCGAATTCGAATTTTAAAGAATTTGATAATCAACTTTTTTTGCAAGATTAAGAGTTGTCTAAAGATCGGTTTCTATCTTGTAACACCTCCTCTAACACATCCCTATTGAAAATTCTGACGTCGTATTTTACGACGTCATTTCCTACGTTTTGACTTAGTAGAACATTTAGTGGAAATAGTTTGTTTATCGTTAAACAAGGTCTTCAAATTTCGCAAACAAAGTTCTTACAAACTTGTTAGCATAAAAGTCAAATTCATACACGTGATAATCATTAAGATCGAATTGTTAAATGTTGGCGATAGTTTCTTCAAGGTACCAGAAACAATTTGACATGTAGATTACGGACTTGAACATTCTCGATTTCAAGGATATCTCCCAAATTTTGCTCAGAAGTGAAAAATACAAAATTTCTAAAGTGCAAACTACTTCTGCGACAATGCGTACAATTTCTATTTTCTAGGAATTTTTTCGTCAAATTCAAGGCCCTTTTAAAAAAAAACTATTTCTATTTCTTTTTTTCAGTTGCTCTCTCCTGGTGATCATATTTTTAGTTAAAAATGTTATTATTTGGTTGAAAAGTCAAAAATGTTGTTAAAAATTCATCATTTTTAGTAAAAAAATTAACTTTCTTTTTTAAATTCAACTGAAACCTTTTTTGTTCGAAAATTCAACTATTTTTTTTTAATTTGTCCCTTTGCTTTAAAAATTCATCTCTTTTGATAGAAATGTAATCTTTTTTGGTTAAAACTGCAACTGTTTAGTTGAACATTAATTTTCTTTAGTGGGTGTGGTGGGCCCACATTGGTAGTAAATATCCACCTAGAAACACTACCCGAATCGGGCAGTGAGGCAATGAACTTTCGAGTTCAAACGGCTAATCAATTTTTTTTTTTTTTTTTTTTTTTGATTCAACTGTTTTGTTGAAAAGTTGTCTTTTTTGGTTGAACTCAACTGTTTCTTATTTAAAATTAAAATATTTTTCGGTTGAAATATCTACTATTATATTATTTATTGAGAATTCATATTTTTTGGTTGAAAACTCAACTGCTTGGTTAGATGTAGAACCAGTTGGATAAAAAATCATGTTTTTTGTTGAAGATTTAGCAATTTACTTGAAAACTCATCTCTTTGTTTGAAAGTGGAACTATTTTATTGAAATATTGTTTTTTTTTTAATTAATTTTTTCAACTGAAACTGTAAATTTTCTATCTTTAGTCGAAAATAGATCTTTTTTAGTTGAAAATTCGTCTTTTTTGTAGAAAACTAATCTTTTTGGTTAAAATTTCCTCTTTTTGGGTTAAAAATGCAACTATTTGGTATAAAATTAACTTTTTGCTGAAAATTTATATTTTAGGCATAAAAATTCATCTCTTTTACAGAAAATTCATCCTTTTGGATTGAAAATTCATCTTTATGGTAGAAAAGTCATATTTTTTGCATGAAATAAATAAATTTTGTAAATTTTAGATGGTAATTTGAAATCGTTTTATTACGTTTATAAAAGATTCTATGTTAAAAATTTCACAAGATTAAAATTCTGGTCTTAAAATTTTGAACATTTTTGTTGTTTTAAATATTATCACATTAGTTGAAAATTTATCTCGTTTATTCAAAATTAAATTATTTTGTTGAAAATTTGTCTTCG
This sequence comes from Andricus curvator, assembly GCA_932195095.1. NCBI lineage: Eukaryota > Metazoa > Arthropoda > Insecta > Hymenoptera > Cynipidae > Andricus > Andricus curvator. Next base: position 290,728 of record CAKNYM010051477.1, read on the forward strand.
CAGTAGAAAATTTATATTTGCGCTTCAAAAATTCAACTGTTCCGTAGAAAATTCGTCTTTTTCGTTTAAAGGTGAACTTTTTTATTAAAAATTTATTTTTTTGTTTGCAGATTCATAATTTTAGTAGAAAATTGATCTCTTTCGTCGAAAATTTGACCATATTGATGAAAAATCGTTTTTTGTTGAAAATTATGTTTTTTGACTGAAAATTTAACTTGGTTAAAAATGTTTCAAAAATTACCTTTTTTAGTTGAAAATTCAATTATTTGATTGAAAATTCGTATTTTTTTTTAAACAACCTCTTTTTGGTCGAAAATTCAACTGCTTTGTGAAAAATTTGTCTATTTGGACAAAAAAATCGCCCTTTTGGATTAAAAATTCGTCTTGTTTTGTTGAAAATTGAACTGTCTTCTAAAAATTTCAGTTTTGTGTTGTTGAAAATGCAGCTGTTTTTGGTTGAAGTTTATTTAATTTGTTGTTGTTGAGAATTCGACCATTTGGGTGAAATTTCAACAGTTTGGTTAAAATTTTTTGTTTTAAGTCACTACGTCGTAAACTACGTCTGGTACCGTGTCGGAAACGACATCATAATCCACGTCGTATACCACGTCGTTCGGTATCCCAATTTCCGACGTAGTTTACGGCGTCAGATCCTACGTCATTTCCGACGTACTTTACGACTTTGTTTCTAACGTAGTGCCCTACGTTGTTTACGATGTTAGAATTTTCAATACGGATCTTCTTAAGAATTATCTGCAATCCTCATTAGCTGGCTCGTAAATAATTATCTCGTATCTAGACCATCCTGATGGTAAATGAAAAGTAAGCGTAGGGTGACCAGATTTCTGTTTCACCAAACCGGGAAACATTTTCGCCCCCCCCCCCCCCAAAAAAACGCAAAATGAAAAAAAAAATCCGAAAAAATTTTCAACAGGAAGAAAATTGTATTTCAAAATTTGTTGTCAAACAATTGATGAATTCATGAAAAATTGATTTAACAGTGGTTGCTCACGTCTTTTTTTATATTTATGAAAAGCATATTAGTATACAAGTCGTACGGTCTTGAATTCTGAAGAGTAATTTGAAGGCGGTAACAATACTAACTATGTTGTAAATAAAGGAAACTTGTTATTTTTCGCAAACAAGAAACTGTAGGAAAATGTTTTTTTTTCAAGTTTGGTAATTCGACAAAAACCGGGACATTTTACTACAAACCGGGACGCTTCTCAAAACAACCAAAAACCGGGACATGTCCCGGAAAACCGGGACGCCTGGTCACCCTAAGTAAGCGTCAACTTTGGGAAAAGAAGGACGGAAGAGGAAACTGAGTGTTGGCAAGTTCATTGAACGCCTAGCCAGCGCATTAAAATATTCACTGTTCGTGTAGTGAGTGCATTAGAATATTCTCTCCGTGCATCATCGTTTCCGTTTTCCCTTTCTCTCTTGCAACGACTTAATGCGAGCGACGTTGCGATTATGCGCGTCTGTTTTGTACCTTCGTGGCGAGTATACAGTATACACTCTCGTTTGGATTGACCGATAAAAAGCCGTTTTATTACCCTCCCGTGGCCACGTTCGCTCCGTTCTCGACGACATTGATATGGGTGGCGACGTCGGCTACTCTTTCGTTTAATCTGCAAAAATTTCACCTCGCCAGAAAAACCAACCAGACGAGATGATACAAATTTTCTCCTCACGATTGTATCGCTTTTTATTATTTTTCCCTCTTGATCCCAATTTTGTCGGAACCAACCTGGATTTCCAGTCGTTCCAAGCAGTACGAAAAATCGGGAGAGATAGACGAGGATAATGACAGTTATTTCACGATACGCATTGAAATCATCTCTTATTCCATCCAAGAGGTTAGTCAAAAAATATCAAAGAATCAGGTAGATTATTATTGCAGTAGAGTCTCACAAAGCGCCTTTTTCACAAAGAGCCTTTTCTCGCCAAGTGCCTCTCCCTTCCATTCTCTTTAACTTTGGTAAGCGCCTTGAGCGTGGCATTAGATGCGCATGCGCGAGACGATATCCGAATAATCCGCCAATGCGTCTCAGAGATGTTTCCCGCTAAGCCTTTGGGGCGCGGCTTAACTAAGCAGGTGCCTAGTGAGAACCTTTGGTCAGGAGTATCGGGCACTTTGTGAGAGTCTACAGTTTTATTATCCTTCATATAAAATCATCTTCAAGGGGTTCATTCTATCCGCATTGAAATTCATTTGATGTTTAGAAATTGACATTTTCTTGGAATTTTTTTTTTAGTTTCCCGTCTCATTCAGGTTTTTAAACATTTTTATAAAGATATTCAAATTTTAAGATTCTTACCCTTAAAACTCAAAACTTATTACATCAATGCTAAACACCACCAATTTCAAGCTGGAAGAATTCTTGTCATAAGTGAAATAATTTTAATTTCATGGCCTTTACAATTTTAATATCACTATTGGCTTTTGACATTAAACAATTTTGAATTCTGTTAATACTTCTACATTTAAGATTATTTTACTTTAATTTGAAAGCCTTTTTAGCTGAATAATTCTAAATGGAAATCGTTTCCAACAGCTTCATATAAAAATATAAATCGATAGTACAAGGTGTACAAAAAATATATATACAAGTACATACTAAAGTACGGAATATCTAATGTCTTTTTTAAATCTTAAGAAATTGTAAAATTCCAAAAAAAGCTTTGATAGTTTTAAGATTAATTACTTTGAGATTATAGTTTTAGAAATTATATGGTATAATTTTGAAATCTTTCAAATTATTACAGTTTAATGATAAAAACCTGCAAAATTGAATTGAACAAAATTCGAAATTAGACAATCTGTAAATGAGAAATGTTTTAAAGTGTACACTGTCGAAGTGTAAGCTATATAGAAATTAACCATTTTTATTTTCAGATCTTCAAACTTGAATAATTTCAGTTTCCTAAGAATTTAGAACTGAAAATGAATGAACTTCTTCATTTAAAATTTACCAGTTTCAAACGCAAGACTTACAGAATTGTATAATTTGGAATTGGAAAGTGTTTTCTTACAAATGCGATAGATTCAAAATTAAAAATTAAAAGTTTTACGGTTTCAAAATGAAAACGTTTGCAAGGGAAAAATTTGTAACCAATTATCAAAATTGAAAAATTTAAAAAGTCAGTTGTGCCAAAAATCAGGTCTCTGGAAAAGAAAGTTTTCTAAGATTTTGATAAATAATAGCTTATTCTTTTGGACAAAACATTCCCTATACTCAGGCCTCACAGACTGGTCCCTATACCCCCTATTGTATCCTATATTCAGTTAAGGTCCCTAAAGTACCCTTTTTTCAAGATTTGGTGCCTATGGTACCTTATTTTGCATTCCCTTGATGGAAATTAAAAAAAATGTATAATAAGATCAAAGCTTCCAAGAGCATTTAAAAAAAATAGCAAAAGTCAGGGAATTCCTGTAAGAAGTAACTGTAAAAAATAATCAGGGCTGCCACACACAGTCACTATTAGTCACTTTTTTCTCACATCATTTTTTATTCACTTTTTTAAATGAAAAGATCACATTAGTCACTTTTTTATCAATAAATTAACTCATGGGTTAATCACTATTTAATTCAGATATATCTATATTGTAATAGATTTCAATAATTTTAAGGGATTTTTAAGTTTTCAGGGTATTTTTAAAACTTCTAAGGCATTTTTAAGAGATTTTAATTTGAAATATTTTAGGGAATTTAAAAAAATTACGAGGAATTTTTTACTGATTTTAATAATTTTAAGAGATTTAATAACATTTTAGTGGATTTTAAAGAATTTATTCAAGAGAAGTGAATTATTCCGTAGAGTTTTAAAGATTTGAAGAGATTTAAAATTATTTTTTTGGATTTCACCCTGAATTCTTATTAATTCACTTGATTTTTTCGATTTAAACAAAAAATTTATATAATTGGTTCTGCAGATTAATTCATAAAATGACCAAAGGATTTGAAATATTTCAAGGTATTTTTCAAATTCCTTGGCATTTTCTAGAGCTTTAAAAAATTTCAAGGTATTACAAAAGATTTTAAGGGATTAGAAATATTCTAGGTTATTTTAAAAGATTATAAAGAAATTGTTAATTACTTCAGTAATTTAATAGGATTTCAAAGGATTTGAAATATTTTAGGGTATTTTAAAAGATTCCTATGCATTTTCAAGAGCTTTAAAACGTTTCAAGGGATTTCAAAAGATTCAAAGGATTGGAAGTATTTTAGGAAATTTTAACGATTTCCAGAAATTTTTCATTTATTTAAATAGTTTAAAGGGATTTAAAAGACTATGAAATATTTTAAGGTATTTTAAAAGATTCCAAGGCATTTCAAGAGATTTAAACAATTTCGAGGGATTTCCAAGGGTTTTAATAATTTTAAGGGATTTTAAGGGATTTTAATATTTTAATGGATTTCAAAGAATTTATTCACATGAAGTGAGGGATTTCGTAGGGTTTCAAAGATTTTAAGAGATTTTCCAATATTTTTTGCAATTCATTTGGAATTCGCCCTGAATTCTTATTAATTCATCCTGAATTCTTTTAAATCCCTTTGAATTCTTCTAGATGCACTCAATTTTACTCAGGTCAATGGCTTTTTCAAAAATTTTTGTTTAATTCATCTTGAAGTCATTGAAACTCACCTTTAATTTTTGGGCATTTCATCAAATTCTTTTGAATTCTCTTTTAATTTTTTCTACAATTTATTTCAAACTTACTCAATTCAATGAATTTTTTCATATTTTTAAATTTTCTTCATATTTTTAAATTTTTGTCAATTCATTTGATTTTTTTTAAATTCACCTTTAATTTTTATGCATTTCATCAAATTCTTCTCGTTTCTCTTAAATTGCTCTAAATTCACTCAAATTTTACAAAAATAAATGGATTTTTTCGATTTTTAAAACTTTTTTCAATTCATTTGAATTTTTTGGATTGTCTTGTAGATATTAGTCTTTTTTTTTAGTTAGAAATTAGTACGGTTTCAAAGATTTGAAGAGATTTGATATTATTTTTTGAAATTCACCCTGAATTCTTTTAAATTCTTTGGGATGCCTTTGAATTTTTTTACTTCATTTGCATTATACTAAACTTACTCAATTATACTTAATTCAATGGATTTTTTTTTAATTTTTAAAGTTTTTATTTAATTTATCCTGAATTCTTTAAACCTCACCTTGAATTCTTAGGAATTTCATAACATTCTTTTGAATTCCCTGGAATTTTTCTAAGCTTATTTCAAAGTTACTGAATTCATAAAAGTTTCTTCATATTTTAAAATTGTTTTCAATTTCAATTCATTTTTCAATTCATTCCAATTTTACGGAAATCAATGGCCATTTTTTGGACTTTTAAATTTTTTTCTAATTCATTCGAATTCGTTGGAATTTAACTGGAATTGTTTTGAAGTCTTATAAATTTATCCTGAATTTTGTACCCTTTGAGCGCGAAAAAAGTACCCTATGAGCGTGACGAAAAGTACCCTTTGGTTCCTATATTTTATCCCATAGGGACTGTGAGGCCTGTATACTGTTTTAAATTTTGAAAATAAGTAAATAATCTTCAAATATAATTGTTTGTTTAAAAAATTGTTTTCTTCTTTAAAACCTGTTTAAAAATATTTTAATTAAAAATAACTTTTTTTATTTGAAATCACATCAGTAATATTATTTTGATTTTTGAAATGTAAAACCCTCAAACCTAAAAAACTAAATAGTATTAATTGTGTGCCACTGAGAGCTAGGCATTCAATATTGAATGAATTTTATTTCAAAAATGTTACAAATTGAACATTTCAAACCGAATTTCATTCAAATAGAAAACTTTTTAATCTGAAGGGCTTTAAATTGTTTAATCCTAAATCGAAATCATAATAGTCTTGTTTGTATTTCAATCAATTGGAAAGTATACGTATTTCTGAATTAAAGCTTAAAATGCCAATTAAACTTCCGCGTTTGTATACGTAATAGATAGTTCCCCAAATGAATGTGAGCTATAAAGTTGAATGACATCACTCACGATTTCACTAAAGGCACTGTAATTCTGTTTTAATGATAATTAGCGGGAAATTCGCGATATCAATTATGCCTCCTCGACTCGGTCGACCAGATAGACTCCTCGTAAATATAGTTACATACACATTGAGCGACTCAAGTCGTCCTACTCGAAATGTGGTCTCGTGGGTGGTTAGTGAATGGTGAGTACTATCTAGGCATGAATAGATGCATGGTGCATCTGGAGAGACGTAAGCAATTTATCTCATTGCGGTTGTGTAAGGCACTAGTCCGTATCGAGCGATTGCTGGTGCTATTAACAGAATTCATTGACACTCGAGATAACGCGAGGAGACACTTTTCTCAAGTATAATTTATCGGACCGTATATGACTTCGACTGAAAGGATTCCGGAGGAAAAAATTAATCAATGTAGGCTAAGTGCCCCAATTAGTGGGCAGTGAGCACTCTCTTATAAATCGAATGGTTTATTTCATTCACAAAAAGGAATATTTTCAAGTATTTGTGTCATTAGTTTTATTTTATTTCATGCTACTTTGTAAATCTAGAGTATCATTTATGAAAGCAAGAGAGAGTTCAAAATAGTAAATGGGAACACACGAAAACCTATAGGGTATCAACACGTTTCAAACAGTTGACAACTGCATTATGTAACAAATGAAGAATACCTATTTTGCAACTTTTTGATTCGATTTTCGAGCTCAATTCGATACTTGGCCCTTTTTTGAGAAAGAACGAAAAAATTATTAAATTAGAAAATCAGTTTTATCAGGGTGTGTGTACCTGACCGTGAAATTGGGGAAACCAGGATTTTTCTCTCAATTGTACTAATGTGCAAATTAAAAGTTTCATATATTTTATTACTCTAATCCTAACTTGAAATAGAAAATTTTCCAAAAGAATTACAATTCTGACTTGAAACAGTGAATTTTCTAAAAGAATTTTATTATATTATAATATCGAGTTTGAGACAGGAAAATTTCTAAAAGTGTTATAATTTTGAGTGAGGGCAGGGAATTAATGAAAGAAATATTTGAATATTCACCTAAAGAATTACAATTATCCTGAATTGGAATGGGGAATTTTCGATAAGTCTTATAATTCCAAGTTGCTACATGGAATTTCAGTAGAGTTACAGGCCTCGGACACACGACACTACTGATACTTTTTGACCCTTTTTTTAAAGATGCTACTATTTTACTACTATTTTGAAAAAAATAACATCGATGCTACAATTTTCTCAAATTGCTGAATAATGCAATTTTATTTTCACTTTGCTTTCAAAAATATATTGAAACTTCTTCGCTGATTGGCTATGATAACATATCCGTTATCTCAAAAATCAGAATTTTAAAAGATTTCAAGATTTTTAAGATTTCGAAACATTTCAAGGGATTTCTAAAAAATTTCAAGAGATGTCAAAAAATTCCAAGGGCTTTTAAAGGATTTTAATTGATTTCAATAATTTGTAAGGATTTTATAGGGTTTCAAAGCTTTTAAAGTAGCTCAAAAGATTCCAAGGGATTTCAGAAAATTTCAAAGATTTCAACGGATTTTAAGGGATTTCAAGAAGTTTAATTTGATTACGGAGGATTTCAAAATCTTAAAAAAAATTTGAAGAGATATTACAAATTCCAAGATAATTTATGGCATTTCAAAGTATTTTAAGTGATTTTTATGGATTTTACCTAACTTAAACGACTTTATAGGATCTTTAACGACTATAAAGTTTTAAAAAATTGCAAGGGATTTGAAATATTTTAAGATATTTTATAAGATTCGAAAAAATTTCAAGATTTCAAAATTTTTAAGGGATTTTATGGGGTCTCAAAGGATTTCAAAGATTTAAGCATTCTAAAGAAATTTTAAAAGATATTCAAGATTTTAAGATATTGTGGGTGATTTCAACAGAGTTTTAGGGATCTTACAAGATTTTATCGATTTTAAAAATGTCAAAAGATTTAAAAAATATTGTATAGTTTGAAAGATTTTGAACATTTTAATGAGATTTCAAAGAATTTCTGATTATAGAAAATTTTTAAGAGGTTAAAAAACTTCTAATGTATTTCAAATGATTTCGTAAGAACTCAGAATATTTCAAAGATTTCGAAGAATTTTATAATATTTGAGGGATTCATAAAATGAAATTTCTATAAATTTCAAGGGATTTAAACAAGTTTGGGAGTTTTCCAGTGATTTTAGATGATTTCGATAGAATTCAAGTGTTCTTGATAGATTTCAGTTGACGTCAAAGATTTCAAGGGATTTTAGAGCTTTTAGTGTACTTAAAAATATTTCTTGAAATTTCAAAAAATATCAAAAATTGCCATTGATTTAAAAGGGTCTTATCTGATTTTGTGGGATTTCACGGGATTTCAGATGACTTCAAAGATTTCTTCATTTTTGTAAGGATTTTGAAAGATATTATAGATTTGAAGATTTTTTACGAGATTGTATTCGATTATTTTGGGATTACTAGGGCTTTCACAAGATTTAAGTTATTTTATAAATTTTAAAGGAGTTTATGGTATTTTAAAAAATCTCAAGAAATTTAACGATATTTCAAAATTTTTTAAAGGTTTTCAAAGAATTTCAAAGTTTTTTAAAAGGTATCTATAATATCAATGAAATTTATAAAAATTTCAAGGGATTCCAACTAATTTCAAGGGACTTCTATATAATGATCTCCGCGGATTTCAAGGGTTCTTAAAGGATTTCGACGGATTTCAATAATTTTGGGGTATCAGATTAAGAAAATAGTTAACCCCTCGATGTAATATTCAATAAATATCATTACACTATTTCCCTACTATTTTCTTTGAATTTATCCTCCTATTGAGACTATTTTGAATTTCTCAAATGAGTTCGAGGCCTGTAATTATAATTTTAATTTTAGGTTCACTTTAGAACAAAAAATTTCGTTAAGAATGGTAATTTGACTTGGAACAGAGAATTTTTGACATGGAACGGGAATTTTGGAAGTGAATTTCAATTCTGATTTAAAAGAAGGGAATGTAAGAAAATCCCTGTTCCAATTCCGAAAGCGTCACAATTTGAAACCTCTATAATAGAAAATTTTGTAAATTAATTTTACAGGACTTGGTATAGGGAATTGTCTAAAAGAATTATAATTTTGACTTTGGAACAGAGAATTTCGTAAAGAAATATAAATAAATATAAAAAGTTCTGATTTATAGAAAGGAAATTTAAAAAAATTCCTGCTCAATTTCAGAATTATAATTCTCTTACAAAATTCTCTATTCCAAATCGGAATTGTAATTCTTCTGGCCAAAAATTATCTGATGCTCCAACTCAGAATTATAATTCTTTTCCAAAATTCTTTGTTCCAAATCAGAAATCTTTTAAATCTTTTAAAATATTTAGAAATCACTTGAAATCTTTAAAAATCGTTTAAAATCATTCAAATCTTTTGAACTCTTTTAAATTGACAAGAAAAATTAACAATTGACCGGGAGAAACCCGGGAATTTAAAATCATCCCTCGGATAGAGACCCTGATTTTACATTTTTCTTAGATTTTAAAGCTGTCTTTCATTTATGAAATTCTTTTTAGAAGTGTTATAATATATTGTGTGGTGGAGGATCTGAGCGAATATGTACTCTTCGCTTGAAACTACTGGCTTTGCGTGAAACAAATACTCCTGGGTTCGATATGGTTCGATGATGATTCGAGTGTGAGCGTCAATACGCATAAATCTTGTTCTCACAAGTGAGCAAGAAGTAAGGAGTGCTTCTTGAATTGCACGAGGAAACGCAATACCCAAGAGGACTGCAAAAAATTCCCATCTGCAAATGCACATCATCCTATCTGCTTTTCATTACTTTTAATTAATCATTTTTTGCTGCTAGTGCATTCTTTAAAATACGATCTTGAAATTTTCAAACAAGCTGCTCATTTTTATTTGGCATTCTCTTGAAAGTCGTAAATGCTCCAAAGTTGAAAGTAAGTAATTTTATTTCATTGACAACTGGAAAAGGGGATGGACTAGTTAGCCAAGTTTATGATAAATATTTGACTACTCATCCCAAATATCTGGACAAGACACTTAGTAAAATTTATTTTTAAATATTTCTAAACACTATTGATAAAAGAGAAAATTTTAACCTTTCTTATTTTCCTGAGATTGATTTCTTTGATCAATGAACACTTCAATTGAATAGGGTCATTCATCAGTAGGGTCATAGGGTCATCACTCAATTGAATATTGACCACTCTTGTTTAGCAAATATAAGCAAAGTTCTCGTAACTTTTTAAAATAAGTCCTAGGTAAATAAGTCCATTATCTCGATTGCCTCTCACCCTAAAAACATTCCTTGGGGTGCCAAATACATAAAAAAAGGGGCAGATGACAATTCCGCCCTGGGACCTGCGAACGGTTCCCCCACTACACGGCTTCTCCTCACTCAGCCGAACTGCTGCTGTGGATCCTGGTCAGCAGGTGTCCTTTGGACCTAACGAAGACTAAAATGCAGCATATAACATTTTTTCAATTTAGCACTTGGTAATTGATGAATATAATATTCGAAATCTACTGATTATAACGATTCCAACAATATGTTATTTGAATTAAAAAATTGAAAATTCAAGAAGAAATGTTCAAGTTTATGTGAAATTTTATCAACAAATTTTCCAGTAATTTTATCAAATCCACTGCAGTAGCTTGAATTTATTGGTTGGCTGAAATTTTGCCACATTCGAAAACCCGAGCTTAATTTGGAAACTCATTAGCAAACATCATAATTTTTTTTACTGCTCAACCAATTTGTTTATGAAAGTTAATTAGAAATACTATCTTAAAACATAAAAATTAAAATATAAAGGAGTTTCCTGGAGTAAATCTCAAAATTGTCTTTTTTCAAATCTAACTTTCGAAATGTTGAACATTCCCAAAACACTAAATTGTAATTACTTAAGCGTCGAAAAAAATTTTTAAACTGAATTCGGCAAATTTTTAAAATAAATATTATTCATTTCGAAAATCTCCAATCCTAATTTTCAAACCAAAGAAAAAGGAATTTTCAAAAAGGAGTTGAATTGTTAACCAAGAAAGATTTTGCAGTCAATAAAGAAAAAAAATCTCAGCCAAAATGTTGAATTTTCCATCCAATAAGACGAATTTCTGGCAAAACAGTGTAGTTTTCAACCCAGAGATATGAGTTTTGAACAAAAAAGTTTAATTTCCGACACAAAAATATGAATTTTCTACCAAAATAATTGAATTTTTAACTGAAAAAGATATATTATGAAGCAAAAATTGAATAGTTAGATTTGCAGTTAAAAAAATGATTGTTAACTCAATAAAAACGAATTTTCAACAGAACAGTAAAAATTTCAACCAAAGAAATGAATTTTTTACTACAATAATGAGTCTTCAACCACAAAAATGTATTTTTACCAAACAACAAAATTTTAAGAAAACAGTTGAATTTTCAACCGAAAAGGTTAATTTTCTACCCAAAAAGATTAATTTGTATTAAAATACATGAATTATCACAAAACTATTTAAAATTAAGGAATTTTAAACCAAAGAAATGAATTTTGAACCAAACATGGAATAGTTGAATTTTCGGTCAAAAATAATTAATTTTCAACACAAAAAAAGTGATTATAATTAAAAATTGAAGAAATGTTTAGTCAATTATTAATGTGGAAACAATTCGAGTAAGATTAAGATATATTTAGAAATTTTGAAGATTCCAAAATAATGTAAAACTTGAAAAGATTTCAAAACATTTAAAACAAAACGTACATTTTTGAAAATTCTGAACAAGACATTGAAAAGCTTTATATGCATTTTGAAAGGTTTCGAAAGAATAAAAAAAATTTATGAATATTCCTAAGAAAACTAAAAATTAATTCTTTTTTGAAAAATTAATTTTAAAAAATATGTTTTTAAATCTTCAAAATAGAATCTGGAAGGTTTTGAAGAATTTTTTTTATTTTGCCGGATTTTCTAAAAATTGTAGGAAAAATTCAAGTTTCAAGATAACAAATAACAAAATTTGCATTAGATTCCTGGACATTTTTTTTTGTGATTTGCAAAAAAAATTTCTAAGCGAATATTAAAAAAGATTTTAGAACAAATTTCGATGTATAGATTAATTTTTCTAGCTTCAAATAGCCGAAAATTATATAATTTCAAAAATTTATACATTTTTTTGATCCATTCTTCAATGTTGAATTATTAAACATTTCAGCTCAGACTTTGTTTCTTTATTGACTGAAAAATCTTTCTTGGTTAAAAATTCAACTCTTTTTATAAAAATTCCCTTTTTTTGTTTCAAAATTAGTCTGTTTTGATTGAGGCTTAAGTTAGTAAAAAAACAGATTATTTTCAAAATTTGCCGAATTCAGTTTTTAACTTTTTTCCGATACTTAAGCAAATGCAATTTTCCGTTTTGGTCTCTCTTTAAAATTTCTAAAGTTATATAAAAAAAACGACATTTTTGAGATTGTCTCCATATTCTGCTTTTTCTGTGTTCAAATACTATTTTTAATAAACTTTCATAAACAAATTGGTTGAGTGGTAAAAAAAATGTATGATGTTTGTTAATGAGTTTCCAAATTGAGCTTGGGATGACACTATTAATTCTTTTGGACTGGGAGTGCAAAATTATTGTTAGAAATAATTCTGAGAAATATGATTGTTTGAGAAATAAACTAAATTTATTATGTTGGTTAACAACTTTTTAAATGTGGCCAAATTTTAGCTCCCCAAATTTCCCAAGTTAGGTAAAATCTTGCACCAATAAATTAAAGCTACTGCAGTGGATTTGAGTAAAATATTCTGCAAAATTTTCCATAAACTTTCTCATAAATTGAACATTTATTCTTTAATGTTCAACTTTTGAAGTAAAATAAAATATCGTTGGAATCGTTATTATTCACAGATTTTGAATATTATATTCATGAATTATCAAGTGCTACATTGAAAAAATGTTATATTCCGCATTTTAGTCCTGATTAGATACAAAGGACTCCCGCTGAAGGTGTTCGTACAAGAAAATCCGTTTCAGTGCGCTGGAGACGTCTCACGGACGTGCCGTCCGCGCGCGAACACATAACGCCAACCAATCGCGTGCAACCTGCCGTGCTGCTACGGTTCGTGACAGCACTTACTCAAGTGCGTTGCGAACTAGTGTAAGTAGCGACGTACTTGTGTGCGTCACCACTCGGACCGCAGCAGCACGACAGGTTGAACGCGATTGGTTGGCGTTATGTGTTCGCGCGCGGACGGCACGTCCGTGAGACGGATTTTCTTATGCGAACACCTTAACCATGATCGACAGCAGTTCGGCTGAGTGAGGGGAAGCCGTGTGGTGGGGGAACCTTTCGCCTTCGTGCCTTCGTTTATGACACAAAATGCATAATTGGTTACCTTATCCGCCGATTACCTAAAAGTTCTGAACGTTCAAATGAAGGAAATATGTTTTCCCAATTCTATTTTATCCATAAATATTGTTCCAACTGCAATTTAAAATAATTAATTTTAGGTTTCTGTTGGTAATCTATTTTTCGCAATATAAACATTTCAGCATTGTTTATAGTTTACAAAACCATCATTAAAAAATTTCGTTGATTTGAACTTCAGAACTTCAAGTACATTATCCGCCAGACTATTTTTAAATTACTTAAGAAATGATAAATTATCCCAACTTGGTAAAAAATATAATTCCGTGGGTTGCGAACATTGAACAATTACAAGCAGACTCTGCACACAAAGTGAATAAAAGACAATGGACTGAGCAAACAAGTTCTCGCAATTTTTCTACGGTACAAGACACTTATCGATACTGGTATTTTACGAGTGCACGTGCGATTAGAATTAGTGGCGCCGAGGCTACGAGATTCATGTCCACACTTGTAAACTCCATTAAGCTCGATCTTTTCGCAGATTGCTGCGACCCACGACCGAGGGTGCGGCACATGTTACCTTCAATAATAATTTTTCCCCGTGGGAAAAACCTTTTCTTTTTGTCAAAAAAAAAAAAATAAATAAAAAACAATACTAAGTTTAGAAGGAATTGTTGGTTTGCCTTTCCGACTGAAGTGCCAGAAAGGGACCATAGTTGCCCCTTACTACTCCGGGTCCCAAGTGCGCGGATTCACCAATAGGGGATTACGCGATGGGATATTGAAGTGGCGAACGCTAACAGCGTTAAATTACACTCTGCACCTCCAGGAAGTATCCTGAGCGAGCTTAGAATTGTTACGTGGGTAAACTGCTTCCACAGGGTTCATCGCGGGTTCAGCATTGCACGTACTCGGATTTGCGTTACCAACATTATTGTGGGCGATGCAAAACTGATTTACATACGTATGGGTGCACACATGTATGCTTTTTGTTCCACTTAGAAATCGTGCACGGAATAGTAAAATCTATGCTATTTCGTAAGAATACAGGAAAAGAGGCATTCACTCAAAAAAATGGGAAGAAGTTTTAAAGAGACATTAGAGACAGACAAGTTTAAAAGAAGCAGGGAAAGAAATTTTCGGTGCAGGAAATTATTTCAGTAACCTTTTTGACATAAATCTTATAAAAATCTTTTTTTTAACGCCTTATTTTACTGAAATTTTTCCAAGTGCACTTTCTACGAAAACCTAAAATTAAAGTTTTTAATTAATTCCAATATAATTTTTACTATAAATATAGTATACCTAAGATATCGAACTGCATGC
>CAKNYM010051477.1:305850-328357 GCA_932195095.1 Andricus curvator
GGTTCAAAATTAATTTTTTAACTGAAAATGTAACTTTCCCATTTTTTTAAGATTGATCTTTTTTAGTTGAAAATTCTCCCTTCTTGGTAAAAAAAAACTAATTTTCTTGGTTTAAAATTTCATGTTTGTTGGGTAAAAATGCATCAGTTTCATGGAAAAATAATTTTTTGCTGAAGTCATATTTTTTGTTTGTAAATTCAATTTTTGTAGAGAAAATTGGTCTTTTGGCTAGAAGGTTCAACAATTTAGGTAAAATTTTCTTTCTTTGGTGAAAAATCTTGATTAATTTGTTGAAAATTCGTCTTTTTGGTTTTACAAAACTTACCTTAGTCCTGCCCATCCAGGATAATCCAGGCGTGATTCGATAGTTGCTAAAAATATTTATAATAATTATTGTTATTAATTAATTATTTAAATTAATTATTAATTAACAGCCATACCACGCTGAAAAAACCAGTTCTCGTCAGATCACTGAAGTTAAGCAGCGTTGGGCGCGGTTAGTACTTGGATGGGTGACCATTCGAGAAAACCGAGTGCTGTTGGCACATCGTAGGTGTGGTGAGCCCACACTTGTAGTTATTTTACTACAAGCTATCAACCTAGAAACACTACCCGAATCGGGTAGTGTCACGCCTACCCTGAAAGGGAAATGGCTTAATGGTATACATTGTAATGTGCCGTATAAAAAAATCCTGCGAGATTTGAAATCTTAATCTAAATACTAAACAATAAAAACATTGATAATTTGTTGACTATACCAAATGAGATCTATAATTGGATTGAGAATTCCACACCTGATTTGCGCGTTTCGGGTCTAATTAAATTCCAGACTCAACTATAGATTTGCGCACGAAATTTAATCAAATTCCTATATAACTATATATGATCAATTATTCAGTAACATTCCTATACCGTGATTCGACAATTCAGTATAAGATGTGCTCAATTATTATTATTATTATCATTATGTAACAATGAAAAGATACAATTTGCAATTGAACGTCCTCCATACTAAAAATTCACCATTCAAACTTCATAACGATTTTTTATTTAAGTAATCAAAAGTAAAGAATTTTTTATTTAAAGTATTCCCACTCAATACCTTCGGTCATCACAGATGGTCACCTACTCACCTTATTTCACCTATTTTGAAATTCACCTATTTTACGTACGAAATATACAAAGACGAAAAGTATCTACTTTTTAGAAAATTTCACTATATAGATGAAATTCGTTTTTGTTGTTGTTGTAAATTACATTTTTAACTGATATTTTAATTATTCACTTTTCACTTGAAAATGTATCTTTTTTAGTTGAAAATTCAACTTTTTTTTATATTCATGCATTTTGTTAAAAATTCATCTTTTTTGTTAGAAAATTAATCTCCTTGCTTGAAAATTTATATTTCTGATTATAAATTGAACTATTTTAATGAAAAATTTAACCATTTTATTGAAAATTATTATTTTTTTTTTTTTGTTAAAAATTAATTTTTTAACAAAAAATTTAATTATTTCATTTTTGGTTCTAAATTTATCTTTAAATATTCAACTATTTGGTTGAAAATTCGTGTGTTTTGTTAAAAATTTGTCTTTTTGGTAGAAAGTTACCCTTTTTGGTTGAAAAATCGCTTTTTTTAAAATAAATCTTTTATTGTTCAAAATCAACTACTTGTTTGACAATCAATGCTTTTTGGTAAAAATTTGTCCTTTTTATTAGTAAATTAATCTGTTTGGTTGAAAATTCAACTACTTGGTTGAAAGTCGAACTAGTTTGGTAAAAATTCATTTTTTGGTTGAAGATGCATAATTTTAGTTGAAAATTCATCTACTTGGTTAAAAATTGAACTATATTATGGGAAATTAGTTTTTTTGTCGAAACTTAATTCCCTTATTTGAAAATATAATTATTCCATTTTTTGTTAGAATTTTTTTTTTTAGTTGAAGCATTAACTATTTGGTTGAACATTTATCTTTTTCAATTGAAAAATCAACTACTTAGTTGAAAATCCATTTAGTTTTATAAAAATTTGTCTTTATGGTATAAAATTAACCTTATCGGTTAAACCTTTTTTGATTAAAAATTCCATTATTTTGATACAAAATTCAACTATTTTGTTGGCAATTAACTTTTTTTGATGAAAATTCGCCTTTTTGCTAAAAAATTAATATTCTTCTTTAAAAATTCATGTTTCTATGTTGAAAATTCGTCATTTTGGTTGAGGATTCAACTATTTTGTTCAAAATTCATATTTTTTGGTTGAATTTAAAGTTTTTGATTTAAAATAAAAATATTTTTTATTTGAAATATCAACTAATTCACTCTTCGTTGCAAAATCATCTCTTTTGGTTAAAAATTTAACTATTTTGTTGACAGTTGGTTCTTTTTTGCTTTAAAATTAATTTTTTAACTGAAAATTTAACTATATTCAACTATTTGGTTCAAAATTTATCTTTTGTAGTTGAAAATTGAACTATTTCATTACAAATTCATGTATTTTGTTAAAAAAACAATTATTAGTTGAAATTATAACTACCTGTTCGAAAATTTATCTTTTTATTTAAAAATTCAACTACTTGGTTAAAACTTCATGTAGTTCGATGAAAATTCGTCTTTTTGGCAGATAATTTATCATCTCGGTTGAATCTTTTTTGGTTGAAAATTGAATTATTTTGTTAAAAAACTTAAATATTCAATTGATAATTAACTTATTTTGTTGAAAATTCACATATGCTGTTGAAAATTCATTTTTTTGTAGAAAATTAATCTCCTTGTTTAAAAATTCAAGTTGTTCTGTTCAAAATTCTACTGCTTTTGATTTAAAATTAAAGTTTTTTTATTTGAAATATAACCTTTACATTTTTTTTAATTCATCTATTTTGGTTAAAAATTTAACTATTTTGTTGAAAATTCGTTCTTTCCTGCTTGAAAATTTAACTATATTGATGAAAATTCGCTTTTTTTTGGTTGGAAATTAACTTTTTCAACTGAAATATTAACTATTCACTTTTCAGTTGAAAATTGATCTTTTTTAGTTGAAAATTCAACTGTTTTGGTTAAAAATTAACTATTTTGTTGAAAATTCGTTCTTTCTTGATTGAAAATTTAACTATATTGATGAAAATTCGTTTGTTTTTTGGTTGGAAATTAACTTTTTCAACTGAAATATTAACTACTCACTTTTCAGCTGAAAATTGATTCTTTTTAGTTGAAAATTCAACTATTTGATTGAAAATTCACGTATTTTGTTAATAATTCGTCTTTTTTGGTAGAAAATTAATCTGCTTGCTTGTAAATTTATATTTGTGGTTAACAATTGAACGATTTTCTTAAAAAATTTAACTATTTTGTTGAAAATTCGTTCTTTCTTGCTTGAAAATTCAACTATGTATATTGATGAAAATTCGCTTTTTTTGGGTTGGAAATTAACTTTTTTAACTGAAATATTAACTATTCAATTTTCAGTTGAAAATTGATCTTTTTTAGTTGAAAACGCAACTATTTTGGGTAAAAATTTAACTATTTTGTTGAAAATTCGTTCTTTCTTGACTGAAAATTTAACTATATTGATGAAAATTCGTTTGTTTTTTGGTTGGAAATTATCTTTTTCAACTGAAATATTAACTATTCACTTTTCAGTTGAAAATTGATCCTTTTTAGTTGAAAATTCAACTATTTGATTGGAAATTCACGTATTTTGTTAATAATTCTTCTTTTTTGGTAGAAAATTAATCTGCTTGCTTGAAAATTTATATTTGTGGTTAACAATTGAATTCTTTTCTTAAAAAATTTATCTATTTTGTTGAAAATTCGTTTTTTTTTTTGGTTAAAAGTATATTCTTCAACTGAAAATTTAACTATTCAACTATTTAGTTAAAAAATGTATCTTCTTAAGTTCAAAATTCAACTACTGCGTTGAAAATTCATGTACTTCATTAAAAATTCGTCTTTTCGACAGCAAATTAATCTTCTTAGTTGATAATTCATGTGTTTGGTTGCCAATTTAACAATTTGTTTAAAAGTTCATATATTTTGTGGAAAAATGAACAATTTTGTTAAGAAGTAATTCTTTTTGGTTAAAAATTCGCGGGATTCTACAGTTTAGGCGAAGTAATCCATCATAATTTTACTATGTAATCCAGAATAATTCTGTATGTGACATTTTGTAATAAAAATTAAAACACTCCATCAATATTTGTTCTCCTAACCATTTTTACGACTTATTAAATATTTAACAATAATTTCTAATAATGACATTTTTTTGTTGCAGGTACGTAAAGGCAATTTCCAACCACGCGTGAGTAAACCAAAGTCGTAAATTATCTGAAACTGAACCTCTTTAGAACAATATCTATTGGAAGAGGACGCATCATTAATTTTCAAATCGATCATAATTTCATCTGGAGGAGGAAGAAACAAGCAAGGCATAGGTGGAAAAATGGTAAAATGATTGATGCGGGAATAAGTTAGGTATATCCGAAGAGCGATCAAGCCTTCTAGTCTATAATGTCGTTCACAGTGACGTATTTATAGTCACGTGAAAGTTACACATCTGCTCCACGCGATGTTCTCTCCGCGATTTAAAAATTCGCGCTCTTTCTTCGCAATATTGCATAGAATTAATGCCCACGTGAAATTGATACCTGCTTCTCCTTCGTTGTTTCGAGATTTATGCTGGCTTATGTGCCGCGTTCGTCATTCACCACCTACGAATTTTCAAAGTAAGGAGATACACAGTGTCCCACTTATTCCCAGGATCGTTCGATTATCCTTTTATTCCGGGACAATATGAAATGTGGGAGCTGCCTGCGACAAGTGCCTAACAACTGATTTCTTGAAAATCCGATAATCTCAGTGCATTGTACTTTATCACTACTTTCTACTTTCAGAGTAGATGAGTAAGGGGGTTTCTGGATCAATTAGTATTAGTGCGTGTCTGTGTGAGGTGAGCATGTGTGCGTGTGTCTGTGTGAGGTTGACATCGAGACCGTTCCAGAACATTCTTTGATGACGTCACAGAGTAATATTGCACAATATTGCCAGATATTGCATCATATTATGCAAAAAAATTCTGTAAGATTCTACATCATAATCGACACGTTTGAGATATAATTTTTTTGCAACGCAAAATATAATGCGTCATTGAAAATAACCTTGAACTTGTTTACCAAAATTCACGAATTATTTGCGCACTAAATAAAGACAGGAATTTTTAGTTGAATATGTTATCTATAAGGAAGCAATGAATCAAATTTATAGACAAAACAGGATGTCATGCATAGCCCCTCGTATCAAATTTCATCTGTACACCTGCAACTTTTTGCGCACTAAATAAATATGTTATCTCTAAGGAAGCAATAAATCATCCTTGCTTTTCTTGCAATAACTATATGACGCAGTAGAAATTGCCAGGACGAAGCAAAATATAACCTTGAAAGTATTTACGCGAAAAATGATTAAGATAAGAAATAACCTTGAACCTGTTGTGACATGAATTTAGCTGGCACAATTGCACAATATTACTCTGTGACGTCATCAAGGAATGTTCTGGAACGGTCTCGATGTCAACCTCACACAGACACACGCACACAGGCTTACCTCACACAGACACAATAATACTAATTGATCCAGAAACCCCCTGACTCATCTACTTCTCAGGACTCGGAACGGGTTACTTTTTAGTAACTTAGTTACTTTTTTGATCCGCGGTTACTAAAAAGTTACTTATTTTATGAAAAGGTTAATTTTGGTTACATTTTTTTATTACATTCTTGATTGAAAAGCACCCTTTTGTTTTAAAATATATAATTTTATTTGAAAATTCATCTTTTTGGTTAGAAATGTACTTATTTTGATGAAAATTATATTTTTTTCGGTTGAAGATTCCACTGGTTTCGTAGAAAATTCAACTATTTCGTTGACAGATAACTTGTTTGTCAAAAATCCATATTTACTGGTTGAAAATTGGTCTTTTCGGCTTAAAAAACTACTTTCTTAAACATACATTTTTTTGTTGAAGATTCACAATTTTGGTGGAAACTTCTTGTTTAAAAATGATCCTTTTCAGTTAAAAATTCAAGTATTCCAGTTAAATATTTATCATTTTAGTTGAAAATTCATCTTTTAGGTTGGAAATAAAATTACTTTTTTGAAAGTTAAACTCTTTTGTTACAATTTTTTTTTTAAGATTTTAATTAAAAATTAATTTCTTTGGTTAAAAAATGAGCTGTTTCATTGAAAACTTGTTTTTTCTTTGGATGGTTTTCGGTTGCAAATTATTTTTTTAGCTGAAATTATAACTATTATTCCAGTCGAATATTCCATAATTTTAATTAAAAACTCATCTTCTTGGTTGAGCATTAATTTTTTGACTAAAAATCTAAGTATTCAATTTTTGTTTGAAAAATTCTCTTTTTTATTTGAAAATTCGTCTTTTTTGATAGAAATTAGTCTTCTTGGTTGAAAATTAATGTTTTTTGTCAAAAATTCAATTATTCTAGTTAAAGATTCATCATTTCACTTAAAAATTCATCTTTTTGATTTAAAATTCAACTATTCCAGTTAAACATTCACAATTTTATTTGAAAATTCATCAGTTTGCTTGAAAATGTAACTATTTTTTTAAAGTTAGTTTTTTTTTTGAAAGTAATTGTTTGACTGAAAATTCTATAGTTGTAGTTGAAAATCCATCTGTTTGGTTAAACATTAATTTTTTTTACTTAAAATTGAATTAATTAAGTTTAAAGTTAAATCCATATTTACTGGTTGAAAATTCAACTGTTTTGTAAAAATTGATCTTTTTGGCTTAAAAACTCAATAATTTGGTTGGAAAATAAACTATTTTGTTAAAAAATCGTATTTTTTAATGAATTCTACTGTTTTTTATATTAAATTCAAATCTTTTTTGGTTATTGTATCAACTATCACATTTTTCGTTAACAATTCACCTTTTTTAGTCAGAAAAATTCAGCCCTTTTGTTAGAAGTTGAACTACTTTCTTAAACATATATTTTGTTGTTGAAGATTCATAATTTTTGTGGAAACTTCGTCTTTTTTGGTAAAAAATCTTTCCTTTTGGTTACTTTTACTAATGGTTGAAAATTCGACTTTTTTGGTTAAATTCAATTGCTTTTAATTTAAAATAAAAATATTTTTTGTTGAATTATCAACTATTACATTTTCGGCTGAAAATTCATCTTTTTTGTTTGAAAAATCGACTACTTGGTTCACAGTTAAACTACTTTGTCAAAAATTAATTGTTTTGGGGTAGAAGATTTATCACTTTAGTTGAAAATTCAACTATTTGGTTCTAAATTAACTTTTTTCTTCAAAATTCATATTTTCTGGTTAAAAATTTAATTGTTATGTTGAAAATTCATATTTTTGGCTGAAAATTAAACTATTTATTTAAAAATTTAACTATTAGGTGGACAATTTTTCTTTTTGGTTGAAAATTTAACTACTATTTAGTTAAAAATTCATCTGTTTGGTTGATAATTCAACTGCTTCTTTTGAAGTTTGCCAATAATTTTGTTTATTCACTTCCTTGGTTGAAAATTAATCCTTTATAAGTTGAAAATTCAACTATTTGGTAGAAATCTTATGTATTTAGTTGAAAATGCAACTATTTAGTTGAAAATTTATCTTTCTTGATTGAAAATTAACTTTCTTGTAGAAAATTAATTTTTACCGGTTTTGAAGTCATATTTTTCGTAAAACATTCGACTTTTTATATTGAAAACTGAACTCTTGTTGAAAATTAGTCTTTTTGACTTGAAAATTAATCTTCTTTGTTAAAAATTCGTCTTTTCCGACGAATTCGACTGTGTACATTTTTGTTTGTTTCAAAAGTAATTTTTTAAACTGAAAATTTAACAATTGCATTTTTTGATGAAAACTCATCTTTCTTAATTGTAAATTCCACTATTTGGTTAAAAATTCATGAATTTTGTTGAAAATTTGCCGCTTGATGGAAAATTAATCTTCTTGATTAAAAATTCATCTTTGTAGGTTACAAATTCAGCTATTTGCTATTAAAATGAAATTTTTTCTTAAAAATTCAACTGTTGTCAAAAAAATTTGTTTTTTTTTGCTTGAAAATTTATCTATTTGGTTGAAATCTCAACTATTTTTGAAAATTCATCTCTTTTGCTTGCGATTGCACCTATTTGATTGTTGATGCAACTGTTTGTTTAAAAATTAATTTGTTGTTGTTGAAAATTCGCCTTTTCGGGATGAAAATTCATCTCTTTCGGTAGGAACTCTTCTTTGATCAAAATTTCAACTATTTTATGGAAAATGCAATATATTTCCACTTGAAATCTTAAGAATTTAAAGCTTTTCATACTGAATTCAAAATGTTACTCCTATAATAATTTTATCTAAAAGAATTTATTCTCCTATTATTCCCCTATTTTCGTGAAAAATTATTTAATTATTCTTGATTCATTACCAAAGCTTATAGTAGTTTATGAACGGCCCCTAATTAAAATAAAAGAATTAGAATAGTTCTTTACTTTTTATTAAAATTTAAAGAATCACAAACAAGGGCCGTAATTGGTCTTTTTAATGAAAAAATTTAGTAACGCGTTTCATAACATTATAAAAGTCTCTCTTCGGCGGAATGAAATTCGAGGGCACAAAGGGATTGTAATTAAAGATAAAAACAGCGAGCAAATTAAATCGCGCTTACAGAAGTCGGTACTTTTTCCAAGTTTTAATTGACACCCCCCAAACGTAGTTAAGTTTGGTTATGCTATTCGAAGCATATGACGCTATGAGCAGGCTTCACAGACCGGTCCCTATATCCCCTATTGTACCCTATAAATATAAATAAATATATATATATATATATATATATATAAATAGGCCCTACAAATAGGACCTATTTGTAGCCCATAATGAAACATTAAAAAAATTTAAAATAAGATAAAAGCTTGCAAGATTCAGGCATTTTGACAAAAAAAGTAAAAATCAGGGAATTTTTGTAAGAAGTAACCGTAAAAAATAATTAGGGCTGCCACACAGTCAATGTTAGTCACTTTTGTTTCTCAAATCACTTTTTAATCACTTTTTAAAATGAAAAGATCACTTTTTCTGAATTGTCTTGAATTCTTTTGAAATGTTTCAGGGTATTTTTGAAGAATGCGAGAAATTTGTAATAGATTTCAGTAATTTTAAGGGATTTTTAAGATTTGAGGGTATTTTTAAAAGATTCCAAGGCATTATTAATTAATTTTATTAATTTGAAGGGATTTCTAGAATTTCGGAAGATGAAACGATTTTACAGAACCTATACAATTTTAAGATATTTTGAAATATTTCACAGGATTTACATGTCCGAGGATTTCAATGATTTTAAGGGATTTTAAAGCTCTCAATGTATTTTAATACATGAGATTTTGTAGGGTTTCAAAGATTTGAAGAGATTCGAAATTAGTTTTTGGACTTCACCCTGAATTCTTATTAATTCATTCTGAATTCTTTCAAATTCTCTGGAATTCATTTGAATTTTTTTAATTCACATAAGTTCTTCTATTTACTCAATTTTACTTAATTTAATGGATTTTTTTTAATTTTTAAAAGTTTTTATTTAATTGGTCCTGAGAATCAATTGATAAAATGATCAAATGATTTGAAATATTTTAAGGGATTTGAAAAGATTTTAAGGGATTCGAAATATTTTAGGTTATTTTAAAAGATTACAAATAAATATTTTAACGATTTCAGTAATTTAATGGGATTTCAAAGGATTTAAAATATTTTAGGGTATTTTAAAAAATTTCCAGGTATTTTCAAGAGCTTTAAAAAGTTTTAAGGGATTTCAAAAGATATCAAAGGATTTGAAATATTTTAGGAAATTTTAAAAGATTCCCAGAAATTTTTTATTTATATCAATAGTTTGAAGGGATTTCAAAAACTTTGAGATATTTTAAGGCATTTTAAAAGATTCCAAGGCATTTTCAAGAGATTTAAACAATTTTAATAAGGGATTTCCAAGGGTTTTAGTAATTTCAAGGAATTTTAATATTTTAATGGATTTCAAAAAATTAATTCACGAGAAGTGAGGGATTTCTTGGGGTTTCAAAAATTTGAAGAGATTTTCAAATATTTTTTGCAATTCATTTGCAATTTGCCCTGAATTCTTATTGATTTATCCTGAATTCTTTTAATTTTTCTAAATTCATTTCAAACTTACTGAATTAAATGAATTTTTTCATATTTTGGAATTGTTTTTGAAATTCAGTTTGATTTTTTATGAATTTCATCGAATTCTTCTCGTTTCCCTTAAATTCTCCAAGTTCACTCAAATTTTACTGAAATAAATGGATTTTTTCGATTTTTAAAAATTGTTCCAATTCATTTGAATTCCTTTGAATTGCTTTGTAGTCATTAGTCACTTTTTTGTTAGAAATTAGTAGGGTTTCAAAGATTTGAAGAGATTTTATAATTATTTTTTGGAATACACCCTGAATTCTTTTAAATTCTTTAGAATTCTCTTGCATTTTTTTATTCACTTGAAGTCTTCTAAATTTACTCAATTCTACTCAATTCTACTCAATAATGATCACAAACATATATACAACAATCTTTCAATTCTGAGGCATTTCAGCAAATTCTTTTGAATTCCCTTTAATTTTTCTAAGCTCATTTCAAAGTTACTGAATTCAATTAAGTTTTTTCGTATTTTTAAATTGTTCTCAGTTCATTTGATTTTTTTTTAATTTGCCTTGAATTTTTATGAATTTCATCGAATTCTTCCCGTTGACCTTGAATTCCTCTAAATTTATTCCAATTTCACGAGAATCAATGGAACTTTTATGATTTTAAACATTGTTTCGAATTCATTTCAATTCTTTTGAATTTAAATTGAATTGTTTTTAAATCTTATGAATTTATCCTGAATTTGTTACCCTTTGAGCGCGAAAAAAGTACCCTATGAGCGTGACAAAAAGTACCCTTTGGTCCCTATATTTTATCTCATATGTGAGGCCTGTACGAGGCTTCTCTCAGTGCAAGCATCAATTAAATGTATTTTATTTGTTATTATTTATTAAATGTTACATATACAGTAGCGCCAGACAAGCTCTTCTAAATGCCTTCATTGAATACATTATTGAAGTCGAAGCTACAGTTTACACCATTAATTCAGAATACTGTGGCTTCCGATCCTCGATACTCAGGCGCCTAACTCATTTGAATATGCGTGCACGCAAGTCATTAGTTTCAGTTCGTCTACTAATGAGATAAATATTTTCAATTTCTCTCTCGATCATATCTTCAATTAACGTGAATCTTCGTTGCCTTTTCGAATTAAATCAATTCATTTTTTACTGGCCGCATCAGGCAGATTTTTGTTTTTGAAAATCAATTTTTTCAACTGAAAATTTATTTATGGTTGAAAATTTCTATTTTTTAGATTAAAATTCAACTGTTTGATTAAAAATTAACTTTCTTGTTGAGAATTCATATCCTTGGGTTGAAATTTAAACTTTTTTCTAGAGAATGGAAAATTTGACAATTTGGTTGAATTTTTTTTCGCTTTCGACTGTAGAATCTTTCTTGATCGAAAATATTACTCTTTTGTTGGAAATTCGTCTTTGTAGTACGAAAATTCATCTCTTTTGGTATAAATTTAATCTTTTTCAGTTTAAAATTTAACTGTCACAAAATTATTCTATTTTGTTTGAAATCAAGTATTATATTTTTCGTTAAAAATTAATCTTTTTTTATTGAAAATTCAATAACTTGGTTGACAGTTGATCGTCTTTGTTAAAAATGCTTTATTTTGTTGAAGATTTATCATTTGGTTAAAGTGTAATCTTTTTTGTTTCAAAATTCGACCATTTGGTTGACAATTCATCTTTGTAGGTTGAAAATTCTACTATTTGGTTAAAGATTCAACTTTGTAGGTCGAAAATTCGAGTATGTGGTTACAAATTCGACTATTTTGTTGAATGTCTAATTATTTTTTGGAAAATTTTAATATTATGTTAAAATATTATAATTTTTATTCAAAATTCAACTAGTTTGTTGAAAATTCGTCTTCTTGGATTAAAAATTCATTTTTCTTGGATTGAAAATTCACCTTTTTTGGATTAAAGTTTTTGGTTGAAAATTCAACTGTCTTTTAACAGAATTCGTCTTTTTAGATTGAAAATTCGACCATTTGGTTAAAAATACAACTGTTGGTGGTTGAAGTTAGTTCTTTTTCAACTTCGACATCCATTTTCTGAAACATATGTATCCGTGCTAAATTTAAAAGTTTCTAAATAAATTTAAACGATAAAAGATTCTTAAGCTGGAGGATTAAATTTTTAGAACCACAATGTTTTAAGTCGTGTTCCTTTCGATCATGCGCTACACGCGCGTACCACTGTTGGAGGAGCAATAAAAGAGCGTGAAAGAAGGGTTGCCAACTTATAAAATTCATGTACTCCAGCTGATCGAAACTGTTGGTAACGTAGGTCATCAAAGGTAATGATGCTCACAAGCCGCAGATTCGGGCGGTTTTATTTAAGTTGAATAATTTAATAATTTTAAAAGTATTTATTGTCCTAAAAAACTTGTTGGATGCTGCCTGTGAAAAAGTGAAATCGGATTGATTACTGACTGGAGTCGTAAGTACTTGTTTATATAAATATTCAGAGTGAACAGTTTCGATCAGCTGGAGCGCTCATGAATTTTCTAAGTTGGCAACCCTTCTTTCGCGCTCTTTCCGAGGCGAAAGTTTCGCTCCCCCAACAATTCTAGGCGCGTGTCCGCTCTTCGGTGTAAAGCCGACCAGTATAAGAAATGCATTGAAGAAAAAGGTATAAAAATGAGAAAGAATGTAAAAAATCTGACTTCTATCTCATTTCTTGTGTAACTGGATCTAATTACTTATACTAATATTATGGATTGACTGTCTGTAGGCGATTCAGTGATTGGTACAACCAACAGCACACTTTGCGTTTGCAGAACCGCTGTTCAACTAATTATTCACTGATAACAAGCTAAAATATTCCGCTTCGAGTTTCTCATTGAAATGCGCTAAAGCAAACAGACTCTGCCCAGTGTCCACCCGTATGATGTAAGTTTTAGGAAACAAACTGCTACAGAAGAGCGTTAAGGAGGAACGTAATTTACGAGCATGTGATTAATTCGTGGCACGGAACTTTGCGATTTTTCTTACCGAATACGAACGCTGACAGGAAATTAATTTAGCATCGTGCAATTTTTAACGGTTAGAGTGATTTATGTCCCAGAAAAATGCATCCACATCCATCTTCACAGATTATCATTCGCACCTGCATGCTTATTAAAGTTGTTTCAGAAAGGGACCTTTTTTCATTACCTTTGAACTCTGGTAAGGGATTATTTTACTTTGGAAGAAAAAGAATTCGTATGTGTATACATTTTCCTCAATATCCGATTAGCGGACTTAACGGGAAAAAATTCTCTCCAAAGAGGGGCAATAGGATGATTTTCACGAAAATAGGGGAACAATAGGGGAATTCATTTTTGTAAAAATAAAATTAATGTATGTTACATATTGAATTCAATTTGAAACACTTTAAAGTCCTAAGATTTCAAGATGAAATGTATTCCATTTTCAAAAAAATAGGTGAACTTCAATTTTCAACCAAAAAGATGAATTTTAAACGAAAAATTTGAATTTTCAACCCGCAAGTATGAGTACTCAACAAAAAAGTTAATTCTCAATCAAATAGTTAAATTTTCAAGCCAGCAAGACGAAATTTCTACCAAACAGTTGAATTTTCAAACCAGAAATATGTAGCTTCAATAAAACAATTGAAATTTCAACCCGAAAATATGCATTTTCATCAAAAAGTTTATTTTTAACCAAATAATTGAATTTTCTAATAAATTATTAAATTCTACAGCCAAAAAAACCGAAATGTCAACCCAAAAATATGAATTTTCAAAAGAAATTCAATTTACAAGCAAATAAATCAATTGTTAAAACAAACAGACGAATTCCCAACGAAATAGTTTAAATAGTTTAAAAAAATAGTTAAATGTTAAATTAAACTAATTTTCTACAAAACAAATGAATGTTCAACATAAAAATATGACTTTTCAATAAGTAAGTTAATTTTCAGTCACATAGTTAAATTTTCTACTAAAATAGTTGAATTTTCAACCCAAAAAGACGAATCTTCATCATAATAGTGGAGTGTGTAACCCAGAGAACAATTTTTTTACATACAATTGAATTTGAAACCAAATAATTTAATTTTTTACCAAACAAGATAAATTTTCGATCAGAACGGACGTATGTTTAACAAAGCTGTTAAGTTTTCGACCAAGATGACTTTTTAACAAAAAAATTAAATTTTTAACCAGGTAGTTGAATTTTTAACCAATAAGTTAAGTTTTCAACCAAATTGTCGAATTTTTAAGCCAAAAGGACAAATTTTTTAGAAGTCAATTGAATTTTCAGCATAAGGGTTTATTTTCACCAAGAAATATGAAATTTCTAAAAAAAAAAAGATTTAATTAAATTTTTAATAAAATAGTTGAATTTTTAACTAAGTAGCTGAATTTTTAAACTGCAAAGACTTTTAAATCCTAAACGATGAAAATAATCAACAAAAATTTTATTTTTCAACCAATAAGATTACACATCTACCAAAAAAGATGAATTTTCAACAAAAAAAGGCGAATTTTGTATCCAAAGAGACGAATGTCTAACAAAACAGTTGAATTTTCAATAAAAAAAGACAACTTTTCAACAAAAAAGTTGATTTTTGAACAAAATAATTAAATTTTCAACCAAATAGTAGAATTTTCAACTAAAAGGGTTGAATTATGTACCAAAAACATAAGAGTAGACATTTTAACTTAAAAGAATTAACTTTTAACTGAAGATAGTTGGATTTTTTTATCGGATTATATTAATTCAATGTGCATTTAGGCAAAAAAAAACGCAAAAAGAGGAATTTTCTTGAAAACAGAGGAATTCTTTTAAAAAGTGGTAAAGAGGGGTTTTCAATAAAATAGGGAAAAGAGTTTTGAGGTTGAATAATTTTAAGCCACTCTTATGGGTCCCCAAAGAAAACCCTATAAGTGACAAATTTGAATTTTACGTAATATTGCGGTTTATTGACGTTTAAGAATATTCTTAAAAAGCAAAGTAGAACATAAAAATATTTCAATCTTTCAAAAAATAGCAAAAATAAAATATGTAAACAAAAAAATTGTTTAAACAATATAAATTTGTTTGAACATCTACGAGTATTCATAATAAACAAATTAGTACTTAGAAATATTAAAATTAGTCGAAAAGTTAGTGAGGTACAATGTGTCTCCTGCTTTTTTTTAGGTAAAATATATACTTGAACAAATTCTTTTTATTTAAATAATTGTAAAATTATTTAAACAAATTATTTTATTGATATCATTTAAATAACTCATAAAGTCTAGAAAATACGTTCATTTCGCGAATTAAATGAAAAAAAACAAATATTGAAACAAATTAAAATTGTTCAAACAATTGAATGTTAGTTAAAAAGTGACTGGGCATTCTTAAATTGCCGATTAATGATTTTTTCTTTGTTTAAACTTTTAAAAAGCGTCAATAAACCGCAATATTACGTAAAGTTCAAATTTGTCACTTATGGGGTTTTCTTTGGGAACCCATAAGAGTGGCCTAAAATTATTCAACCTCAAAATTGATGATTGATTCTTATTCTCTGACGAATTCGTAACAATATACTGAAACACCGAATTATTTGTAACATATTATCGCGTTTAAATATTAGATTTACAAAAAGCTGCCTTTTTCCGATGTTAAATCAATGGGAAACTTCATGGTCTTTGCGCCACTTCTAAATATTAACCGATTTTGCTCAAATTTTGAGATTTTTTTTTGGCATTCGAACACTACTGGGACGGGGGGGGGGGGGATGAGAGCAGAGAAATTCGAAAAGTGAAAAATAAGGGCCACCCTAGTGTAAAGTCTGGATAAGTCAAAGTATATTTAAAGATGAAAAATGAAATATTGATTGTAAAATTCAGTTTTTTTAATTCAACAGTGAATCTATTATTTAGAAATGGATGGTTACGTAAACTCTTTCTGTCGTGGCGTTCGATCATAATGTGGAGCATTCATAGAGAAGTGAAACTGGGTCATATTTGAGACACTGAGCCGATTTATCACCTTCCTGCAACTCTATGCAAGCTTCATATTTCGCTCATTATTACTGTAATGCATAACATATTGTTGTAAATCCATACATTGTACATAATGGCTCTGTGAAATTCTTGAATGTGCGAAGAGAACTAGAATTATTCAGTAGATTATCATGTGAATTATATCATATTATAATGATAATAATTTCGCTAAAGCATAGTTGAATTTATTGTAGCAATAATTTACTGTACTGGTGTTGTTGATCAATATTAGCTTACTTTTAGGAGTTTCAGTTTACTTATTTTATATTTACACATGTTCACTTTATAATTTATATTTTATGATGTGCGCTATGTTAAAGTATCAGGGTGGCCCAAAAAAACAAAAGTTTCGAATTTATTTGACGGCACCCATCCATTTTTTTAGGTTCCAAAAAAAAGTGAATATGTGTTTTTTCTTATTAACAGATGCCGCCCACCCCCTGAAGTTTCCCATAAGAATAACACTGTTAGAAATTTCTGTAGGAATTTTCAAAGACCTAGCTGTTGCTAGTCACTTGCGGTCCTGATGTACCTTTTTTAGAAATTCATTTACGAGGCAGTTTATCGCAGTATCTTGTAACTATTTTATTGCAAAGATAATTTGCTCATCAACCGAGCATCTAGGTTGTTGCCTTTACTCGCGATTTCAACACTTTATTCAGATTCTTCTTCTCGTGTAAATTTCGCATCCTTTTCACGCTTAAGATCATTCAATATCGGCAAAAATAGGTTTACTGATTCGTTATAATCCAACACAACCTTTTGCTGTGCATTGCCGCCCATGACCACAGCCACCATGGTTTGTCCGCTTCGAACGCGATTGAGAAGCTAGGAGTGCGCAGTCATTTAGGAATTTTGGGAAATTATTTGTAATTTTCAGATACAGTTTCAGAATGT
Source organism: Andricus curvator (assembly GCA_932195095.1). Taxonomy (NCBI): domain Eukaryota; kingdom Metazoa; phylum Arthropoda; class Insecta; order Hymenoptera; family Cynipidae; genus Andricus; species Andricus curvator. The sequence goes on from CAKNYM010051477.1 coordinate 322,927, forward strand.
TAATAAAAATTTAGTAAATTTAGTATAAAATTTAAATTTGTGGGATTTTTGCGAACATTTCTAACAGTGAACAAGGCGAAAAAGCACATTTTTCTAAATTCCGTCCAAACGATAATAATGTATAATGAAGTATAGGCTATACTTTCACATGATGTCCAGTGGACCTTGAAATCCTTGAAATGTCCTTAAATTTTGTCTGTACTTAAAAAGTCCTTGAATGTCCTTGAATTTTACGCAGTGTCCTTAAATTTTTCATATCCTCTCAAATTTGATCTTATTTCAAAATATTATCAGCAACTAACCTAAAAAAATGTACCTCAGTTTCGCTGAAAATTACCTGTATACATTCGTTCTTATGTTCTGAAAGATAAATATATAATATTTATTCACGGCTTCATCTTTTTTCGGTTTTTATTAAACAACCTGGAACCTGGTGTCCTAAAACAACCTGGACGTGTCTTTGAAATTTTCTGAACATGTCGTTGAAATTTTCTGAAAATGTCCTTGAAATGTCCTTAAATGTCCTTGAATTTCGTGCGGACCTTTTACTGGACACCATGTTTCATGATCTTGTGACAACTCTTGAAGGAATTTAAACTCCCCTGATCCCCGTTCATGGTGCCCCGAAAACTAGGCCATGCAAGTTTGAACAATTTTATATCCATAGAATATCTCTAATTAAGGGTATTTTATTAATACCATGGTTTATTTAATGACAGGAAAAAGGTACAGAAACGTTTTTGGTTTGTTATTTTTTCAATGAGTTCGGTTAGTTTCTCATAATTTTAGATTTCTTAACCTGCTGCTAATTGTTATAACAATTTTCATTTGTTTGAAAAAATTATCTTATAATATCGCAAATTAGTGGTATTTTCTGAATGTTATGGCCTAATTAATAATTATAACACCTATTTCTAAACGTATTCGTTATTTTTAATTGTTCTTATGTACATATGTAAAAATTTGCTTTTAAAGTAATACACAGATACAACAATTACTTTCATAGAAACTTTTTTGCATACAACTATTTATTAATAAATAGGCCATAGTGTTCAGCAAAAAGAATTAACAATTTGTTAGAAAATTAAACTAATATTTAGATGAAAATTAACTTTTTTGTTGAGTATTCATATTTTTGGTTGAAAATTCAACTATTTTGGTAGAACATTCAACTATTTGGTTAAAAATTAAACCAATTATTTGAAAATTAAACTATTTCATAGGATATTAACTTTTTTTTAAACAAATCATATTTGGCTTCATAATTCATGAGTTTGTTTGAAAATGCATTTACTTTGTTATAAATTCATATTTTTAGGTTAAAAGTTCAGCTATTTCATTATAAATTAATCTATTTTGTTGAAAATTCAACTGCTTTGTCGAAGTGATATTTTTGGTCTAAAATTCATCTTTCTTAGTAGAAAATGAAATTTTTAAGTGAAAATTCGACCATTCGCTTGAAAATGCTTCTTCGTAGGTTAAAAATTCAACTATTTAATTAGAATTTTAACTATTTTGTTAAACATTTGATTATTTTAATTAATTTTTTCTGAAAAAAGATCTTCTCTTTTCGCTCCGCTGGGAATCGAACCTCAGAACTTCCGATTGCCGGTCAGGTGCTTTCCCATTAAGCTACTAGAGAGATCGAGAGAAGAAACCGGCAATGGGAAGTTCTGAGGTTCGATTCCCAGCGCAGCGAAAAGAGAAGATCTTTTTTCAGAAAAAATTAATTAAAATAATTTTTAATTCATATCTCCAGCTAGTCTGAAAAGACGTTAAAAATTTCTGTTATTGTCTGATTATAATACAGATTCCTTGAAAAATGTAATTAATCTGTTGAAAGTTGAACTATTTTTCATATTGGCGCGAAAAAATATGGAGGTTCAAAAATAGCCCAAAATTGTTAACTGAAAAAAACCAATTTTTTAAGTGAAATCTTTGACAATCTATATTTGTTTCTACTAAACAATGAGTAGTCAAAGTTTAAAAAAATCGATGATGTAAAGGTCTGGTTTGTGTGACTCAGGCATGGAATCCACCTACTTTCTTCCTCACTCATTTATTTCCTACTCGGTTTTTTTGGATTAATTACAAAAAATTGACATTTTCCGGTTTCGCATTCTGTGGGCTGCCGCACAATCTTAGCTGGCTTATCTCGACATATCTCTCCCACTTCCGCCAGTCTCTAATTAGTATTGCATTTGCATTCTCATCTGGCATTGGCATGACTTTGTGGTTGGTTATAATGACAGGACGAGTGGGAAATAACTCCTAAAAATGCGGTCCAGTGAAAGTGTCTTACTCTGGATTATATCGGATTACCCTGGATTGCCTCTGTATTCAAAATTACTCTGGATTACTTTTGATTAATTCGGATTGCATAGGATTACTCTGGATTTCATTCAATTATGGCGAATTGCTCCGCCTAAACTAGGCGCACGCGAATTTTCAACCAAGAAGGATTGATTTTTAACAACATTCTTGAATTTTCAACAAAAAAGATGAACTTCAAACCAAAAAGTTCAATTTTCATCCAATAAGATTAATTTTCTGCCGAAAAAGACGAATTTTCAACACAATACATAAATTTTCAACGAAGTAATTGTATTTTTAACTAAAGATGATAAATTTTCAACCCTTCAGTTGAATTTTCATCAAAAAATATCAATATCTTTACCAAAACAGATTTTAATTTAAAATTAAAAACTATTGCAATAACTATTAACAAAATAATTGTATTCTCAACTAAATAGTTGAATTTTAACCTAAAAAGAATAAATTTTCGATACAAAATGGATCAGTTACATTTTCAATTGACAAAAAATAGATTTTCACGAAAAAAATGAATTTTCAACAAAATAGTTGAATTTGCAACCAAAGAAATGAATTTTCAATTAAAATTATTCATCTCCAACCAAAAAATGAATTTTTAATAAATTAGTTCAACTTTCAACCAAGTAGGTTTAATTTTCAGTGAACAAAATTATATTTCTACACAAACGCCAAATTTTTAAAAAAATACATGAATTTTCAACTAAAAAACATAAAAGTACGATAAAAAACGAAATAGTTCAATTGAACCGCGTCGCATCGTAAAACGGGATATAAAATATTTTTCGAGAAGTGGGTAGGCCACGGAACGTCACTCAAACCCAAGCCGTTTTACGATGCGGCTATTCAATTTTCAGTTAAAAAAAATTCTTTAACAAAAAAAAAGAATTGTCAACCAAAACGATGAATTTTCAAGCAAGAAGATTAATTTTCTAAATAAAAAAATTTTTCAACAAAATAGTTGAATTTTCAACTAAAGAAATTAATTCGTAACTAAGAAAGATAAATTTTGAATAAAAGGTGAAGTCGTTAAATTTTCAATTAAAAAAATTAATCTTCAACCAAAAAATAAAACTAATTTTCAACAAAATAATGAAAATTTTCACCAGAATAGTTAAATTTTCAACTAAAAAAATGAATTTTCAAGCAAGAAGATTAATTTTCTACCAAAAAAGATGAAGTTTTAACAAGATCCATACATTTTCAATCAAAAAGATGAATTTTCAAGGAATCGTCACACTTTAATTAAAATAATTAATTTTTAACAAAAATAAAACCAAATTTCAACAATATATTTGAATTTTCTACCAAAATAGTTGAATCTTCAACAAAGAAGATTAATTTTGGACCCATAAAGACGAATTTTCAACCATATACTGGAATTTTCAGCTGAAAATGATCAATTTTAAACCGCAAATGAAATTGTTAATTTTTTCACACAGAAAATTAATTGTCAGCAAAAAAAAAAAAAAAATCAACAAAATAGTTGAAAAATATTTGGATTAGCAATGTAGACTACTCCGAATTATGTGGATTCAAAGAATTTAATGGATTTAATCTCTTGATTAAAAGATTAATTACATGGATTACTTAAATTACTTTAAATTAAACGGATTACAATTGGATACCCTGCATTATAGGTAGATTGCACTGAATTAAAAATTCATTATTTGTCTTGTTTTGAATTATCTTAATTAAAAGTGAATTACTCTGGGTTACAATTAGATTATAACTGGATTACTCCATATTAGAACTGGGTTACAAGTGTATTACTCCCGTTTGCAATTGCAGAACTCAGAATTACGTGGATTACCTCGCATTTCAAGTGGATTGAAACGGATTACTAGTGTATTATCGCGGATGTCAAGTGGATTATTTCGGGTTACAAGTGGAATATAACTGGATTAATAGATATTAGAACTGGATTACCGCGGATTGCACGTGTTTTACTTTCGGATTACAAGTGGATTCCTCCGGACTAAAAGTGGATTACTCCGAATTACTTGGATTAGCGCTGATTGCAAGTGGATTAGAAATATATGTCTCGATGTTAGAACTGGATTACGTTTGATTTCATGTGGATTACTTTCAGACTAGAAGAAGATTACTCCGAATTACTTAGATTACTGCGGGTTGCAAGTGAATTACTTCAGGGTAGAGACGTATTACTCCGAATGATATGGGTTACTTCGAATTATATGGATGATTTTGGATTGAAAGTGGATTACCCTCGAATTACAAGTGGAATACTTTGGATTGCAATTGGAGTACTACGTACTACAAGTTGATTACCGTGGACGACATCGAATTAAAAGTGGATTAGACTGATTACAAGTGGATTAGACTGATTACAAGTGGATAAGACAGATTATAAGTGGATTAACGGATTACAAGTGAATTAAACGGATGACAAGTGGATTATCGGATTACAAGTGGATTAAACGGATTACAAGTGGATTATCAGATTATAAGTGGACTAGCGGATTAAAAGTTGAGTATGAGGATTAAAAGTGGATTGCAATGGATTATAAGTGGATTGCAGTGGATTACAAGTGAATTACCTGAATTTCAAGTAGATTGCAAGTGGATTCACTGATTGCAAGTGGATAACAAGTGGATTACAATGGATTACAAGTGGATTACAAGTGGATTACTTTGGATTTCAATTGTAGTACTATGTACTACTAGTTGATTACCGTGGACGACATCGAATTACAAGTGGATTAGACGGATTAAAAGTGGATTACACAGATTACAAGTGGACTACACAGATTACAAGTGGATTAACGGATTACAAGTGAATTAAACGGATGACAAGTGGATTAGACGGATTACAAGTAGATTATCGAATTATAAGTGGACTAGCGGATAACAAGTTGATTATGAGGATTACAAGTGGATTGCAGTGGATTACAAGTGAAGTACTTGAATTGCACGTAGATTGCAAGTGGATTCACGGATTACAAGTGGCTAACAAGTGGATTAAAATGAATTACAAGTGGATTACAATGGATTACAAGTGGATTACTTTGGATTGCAATTGGAGTACTACATACTACAAGTTGATTACCGTGGACGACATCGAATTACAAGTGGATTA
>CAKNYM010051478.1:0-10139 GCA_932195095.1 Andricus curvator
TCTTGTTTATTGATCCTTTTAGGTTGAAAAGTCAACTATTTGGTTGTGTATTCATGTATTTTGTTGAAAATTAGTCTTTTTTGGTAGAGGATTAATCTTCTTTATTGAAGATTCATCTTTTTGGGGTAAAAATTCAAACATTTGGTTGAAAATAAACTATTTCTTCGAAAATGCATATTTTCATGTGAAAAATTAATCTTCTCGGTAAAAAATGCATCGTTTTGGGTTAAACATGTATATCTTTTGGTATAAAATTAATCTTTTTCCATTGAAATAGAAACTGTGTGGTTAAAAAATATTCTGTTTTGGTTGAGGTCTTTTTGGCTTGAAATTTCAACAGTTTGGTAGAAAATTCCACTGTTTGGTTGAAAGTTGAACTGTTTTCGATGAAAATTTATCCTTTTTAATAAAGATTGTGGATATATGGTAAATTGATAAAATGAGGGCCTTCAGAGTCACTGAAGACTGCTCTCTTTAGTGGTGAAAGTACATTTAAATTCATTAGATATTAACATTTTTACTTCGATCTCGAATGTTTCCACTTTGTTTGTATTTATAATTATATGGTGCTTATTTCACGAGCACTTTGCTTCCCATTAGCAAATGTATTTACTTCCTCATAGAAGAAGCATTAGTTATTTTTATTGAATAATAGACAAACCAAAGTCTTCATTTTGATCAATTTAAAAATAAAAATTTACAAAAAATACAAAGTTACAAAAGAATACAAAAAAATTTTGAAATACAAAGAAAAATCAGACAAATCAAATTTTGTGTTCGAAATGATAATTTTTCGAGCTGGAAAAGGGAAGGAAAAAGTTCTGTCGCATACAATATATATATAATACATAAATTGGAAAAAGAGTTCAAACAATTTCAATTATTTGATTTTCAATATTTATTATTATATAAATAATAATAAAATTAGTTCCCTTTCCCAGCTTTATGATTTCTTTATAAAAATTATCAGAATTATTCTATTTGAAAATGTATGATCAAAAAGTCTTTTCTATTCATGCGTCAACTTTGAATTATGTCGATGAAAAAAGTTTTTCTGTTTGAAACAGACGATTCAAATATTATAAATGAGCATAACATTCTTAATCTTCAATAAAGTGTATTAATATTATAGATCAATCGATTTGCCTCGAATCAAGGAATTTTTTCCGTTCTTCCATCAATTTTGAATTATATTAGTGAAAAAAGTTTCACTATAAAAAAACCGTGTTTTCAAATATTATACATTACCATAGCTTCCTTACTCTTCAATGAAATGTATTAATATTATAGGTCAATCAATTCGTCTCGAATCAACACATCTTTTCTGTCCATGCATCAACTTTGAATTATGTTAATGAAAAAAGTTTTACTATAAAAAACCGATTTTCAAAATATATAAATTACCATAACTTCCCTACTCTTCAATAAAATGTATTAATATTATGGGTCAATCGATTCGTCTCGAACCAAGCAATCTTTTATATTGTTGCATCAACTTTGAATTATGCTAATGAAAAAAGTTTTACTATAAAAAACCGATTTTTAAAATACTATAGAGTGCTAAAAAAAATGCAATGAATATTTTTATAAATCCTTCGGTTAGTTTCAAGATATTACACGGAAAAAATTTATCCGTGAAGAAGTCACGAACTTGTAGCTAGGTCTCGGATACGAGATAAAAAAATGAAACATTAAATCCTTATTTCTATGAGAAATATATGGATAAATTTCGAAGTTTCTTACGTACAGTTCGAATTTCCTACGAACAGTTCCTGAAAATTTCAGACTGAAATAAAAAGAGGAAAAATTTTATTTGTGCGATTTAATTTTATATTAATTTATAAATTCGCAACTCAGAAGATTCGAACCTCAAACACTGCTGACTCACCAGTTTCCAAAACATAAACCAGGAGTGCGTAAACACGCGCAGCCATCGAGGCCAAACAAAATAGGTATTATAAAACTTCTAGCCACTCATCCGACGAGCTCGAGGCACACATACGAGCGCACACACGCACCGCGCGTGTGTGCGTGGGCCACGTACAGGGAGACTTAGGTCGAGTTCCCAGATTTGTCGGGCAAGCTCGTGAGTGCTCTGAGAATCTTTTCCCAATCACTCGTAATATTTTTGTAATTATTCACGTAAAAAAAAAGTGATGAACCGTTTTAGAATTTTCACATCGAGTTCGTCAATCTTTCTCAAAGTTCGCAGGTTATTTACGAAAATACATAAATATCCGACGAATTTTTCTCATATCCGAGACCTAGCTACTAGTTCGTGACTTTTTTACGGATAAATTTTTTCCGTGTAGTGGAGAAAATGAGCCCTCCAAATTTGATCAATTTATCTACAACCGTTTTCAAGTTATCGTGTTCACAAAAAAGTGTGACATCCACACACATAATTAATTGTGCGTGCACACACACACAGAGCCGAACAATTGTTCAGAACATTGTATTAGATATTTTAAAATTGAGGAAGGTTTAATTGAATGAATTAAAAATTTTTGGAAGAGGAAGCAGAAGATTCTAAAAGGTAAGGATTTCCAGGGGTACCTGGATTCCTTGACCTAAGCCATTCAGAAAAAATTTCAGAATGCCAACATACGACTGAGGACAATTCAACCAATTTCGAATTAATCTTTACGTGAGATACTACAGTTTTCTATTTCCTAGCTAACCGAATTTCTTTTTCAGAGAAAAAGCTTCAGGTAAAAATGATGGGGGCAATCTCGGCATATCTTCATTTATTTGCACACCGAGATTAGGGACCGTTTATAAACTACGTTATCACTGTAGGGGGGGGGGGGGTCACGCTAAAATCTATGTTTGGTAACGGGGGTGGGGGGAGGGCCAGTGGAAATAATCTTACGAACTTAGATAACATTTAATATGTTTCCCGATGATTTATTTTAAGGAATTCTTCCTTTTCTCTCTATTTTTAAGAAATATATCTTTTCTCTCCTTTTTCTCGTGTTTTTCGCTTGAATGCAAACTGAATTGATAGAACCCAGAAATTCAGCTACTTAGTTGAAAGTTGAACTAATTTGTAAAAAAATTCATTTTTTTTGGCTGTAGATTCATCTTCTTGGATGAAAATTTAAATATTCCAATTTCAGAAAATTATCATGTTGGTTAAAAAATCATCTTTTGTGTTGAACTCTTGTTAAAAATTCTTACATTTAGATTTTTGTAACCCCCTGAAACCGAAAAACTGGTTTTTACGAATGTTTCTGACTGTGTGTGTATTCCTGCGTCTGCAATCGTGTGTGCTGCGTGTTGGGCTCTGTACGTGTGCCTGTGTGTCTGTAGATTTTTAAACTGTTAGCACGATAACTTTTGGAAGAATTGACAGATTGGATTGGGCTATGGTATACTCTTCAAGCGTCCTGAAATGTAGGTCAATTTCGTTAGCCAGCCATTTTGGATGAAAATTCAAAAAGTGAGCAAATTTTCAAAATTTTTGGGACCACTTCTTTAAGATTTGAAAAATCTATGTACGGTTATTAATAGTACTCAAAAAGACGAAAAATTTATTTTTATGACTTTTTTTGATAAAAAAAAAATTACCGGAGTTATTTTAAGTTGCATTTTGAACAACCTACAAGATTATCATAACAACTTTTTGAATTTTCTTGAAAAATCGAAAATTCAAATTTTGCCCGCACAAAAAATAATGAAAAATCAAAAATTCCATTTTGCGGTCGAAATATACAAGATACGAAAAAAGATGAATTGACAAAAATTGTGTATTCAATAAATTAATTAATTAATTTGATACAAATTTCTTAAACATCACTTTTTGATAGGACGCGTAGTTTTGGTTTTATTCGTGAAAAACTGCATTAAAAATAGAAAACTTGAATTTTGAGACAAACGACACAAGATAAGAAAAAAATAAATAGACAAAATTGGTTTACCCAAAAAAGAGCTCCAAACTTGTTATGAATTATTTTTTGATAGGATGCATAGTTTTTGTTCTAATAGTGAAAAATAACATTACACAATGAAAAAATTAAATTTTTGGAAACACGATGTAAGGTACGAGAAAAAAATGAATCAACAAAAAGCGTGCATTGAAAAAAGATCTACAAATTTGTTAGCGATTACTTTTTTGATGAGACGCGTGGTTTTTTTTTGTTTGAGGATTGAACTATTTTGTTGAAAATTCGTCTTTTCTGGTGGAATTCAGTTGCTTTTAAATAATCTGCAGCGGGCAGAGTTTTTTAACTAAAAATATAACTATTTATTTTTGTTTGGAAAATTATCTTTTTTAGTTGAAAATTCATGTATTTTGTTTGAAATTCTACTTTTTTCGTCCAAAATTAATCTTCTTTCTTGAAAATTAATTTTTTTGTTGAGAATTAATTTTTTTAACTAACAATGCAACTATCCCACTGTTGTTTAAAAATTGATATTCTTCATTGAAAATTGATCCTTTTTAGTTGAAAATTCATTTCTTTTGTTCAGAATTCGACTTTTTTGTTCGAAAATTAATCTTCTCTGTTGAAAATTCATCACTTTTTATTAAAATTGCAACTGTTTAGGTCTAAATCAGGATGATTTGGTTAAGCATTAGACGTATGCAAAAAAATTGGATTTGATTTCGATCCGATATTGGACGCACTTCGAATGTCGAAAAACCGACATTCGATCGAACTTCAAATTTCAAAAAAAATTATCTTTTTTAAAAGGTACAGTATAGGACCATTTTTTCATTATTCTGGCATACTTTGAGAGTTTCTATATACATTTTCAGCTTAAAATATTAAAAAATTACGTGAGTTACAATTTTTTTTCGTAAAATTCAATTAAAAAAAAAAATTAAAAATTTCGTGAATTTTTTTAACCTTATTAAAGACATCAACAATAGTTTCATTTTGCATAAATTATTTCTATTGGCTCTCAAGTATGCCTCAGAATTTTTTTTATACAATTGATCCAGTCATTGCGGAATGGTACACGATCAAAAAAAGTATTGGGTCAGATTGACCCAGAGTGTTCTCCGTGATCGAAAAAATAGGTGTGTTCTGTTCAGTAGGGTGGTCTAACATTTTTTTTCACATTCTCATGCTCTCATCCCCCAAATTTGTTAGATAGAAAATTTTTATTTTTTTTTATATTGAAAAAAATATATATTTAGAGGTTTCGCAAACCCTATGAAATCTAATAGGTATATGAAAAAATATAAAAAAATATGAAAAAAGACGTTTTTGTAAATGTTGGACAGAATCGTTAATATTAGACTCACCGAGTTGTACCATGGCATTTCTTTTCAAAATTAGCCATAGAATAAAAAAAAATTTCTTTTTGGATTTCATCCCCATAAGCCTGATTTATAGGGTCCCAAAAAACAGCCCTATGTGAAAAATTGGTTTTGCGACTATTTTTTGGGGTTGATATTACTTCAAATTTTGTGTAATACATAAAATGTTACTTTCTACTGATAATCAAATGTTTACGAATTTTTTTCATTGAATTCATTATTGTTTACAGCAATTTTTTTGACTAGATGTAGAAAGTCGCGGTTTTTCTAAATTTTTCAACTTTTTAGTTACAGCGAGGAAATGCTTAAGTTAACAAAAATAATTGCTGAAAGAATTTACTATGGTAGTAATTAATGCAAGTTAGCAAAGTATTTATTAAACAAATTTATTTAATGTTGCGGGTTTTCATAATATTTTAAACTTTTCTTTGGTTTTTAAGTAATGAGAAAATAATAAATAAACATGCAAGAGAATTATTTTGTTAAACAATCTCTTTCTTTTGTGTATACGTTTTTTATTAAATAAAGACTTCAAAATTATTCATTTGCTTCTTAGTTTTTCACAGTAGACTTGATAGCAATTAATCCTTTGTTCGAGATCTTCTTAAATTTTTTATGGATATATGGTAAAAGACTTTAATAAATAAATAATTTTCGTATGAGTACTCACTTAAAAAAGCCAGAGTTGTCCGATCTAAGTCAAACTTTGTAAAAGTTTTATGTTTATGGCGGATAAATTTTTTCATTAGAATAAATATTTACCGAGGGGGATGTTGATAAAAAAGTTTTGGCTAGTATAGTTTTGATAGCTTTTTTAAAATAAATGTTTGATCTTCAATTTGAAAGTCAAGAACCAATTTGACTTTTTTGCGAAAATTACATATTTTTTGCTCTTTTTTTATCTCATAAGAAATCTTAAGGTTTTTCCTTACAGAGCTCTGGGGATAAAAGAAAGGATTTTAATTTTTAATTATTAATTTATGAAAATAAGCGAATACTATTACTATTACTTTTTTTATGGGTTGTAACCATTTTACAAAGAATAAATATATTTTTATCTTCAAAAATGATGGTCAAAAGAAAATTTGACTTTTTTCATGGGACACTTTTTTGACAATTTTTCTTAGGCTAAAAAGAAAGCTTGGGTTTTTTCCTTCAATTACCTTGAGATTAAAAAGAAAAATTTAATTTTTTATTGACGAAAATAAGTTTTAAGTGCTCCGGTATACCAAATTATGCTTTCACAAACGCACCGATATTCTAAACGATTATTTTTACCAATAAAAAATTTAATCTTACTTTTCAATCTCAAGGACCTTAAAAAACCCAAGCTTTCTTTCTGACCCAATTTTTTTTTAAAAACGCGTCCTTCTATAAAAAAATGAAATTTATTTCTGACCTCGAGTTTTGAAAGTCAAATATTATTTTTTTTGAAACAAAAAATCTATCACAAGTATATTAGACAAAATGTTATTTATCAACATTAGAAAAGTGAAAAATCGCTAAAGCAGATGGTATATTCTAAATAACTATTCATTGCTTATTTTCATAAATAAACAATCAAAATCTTACTTTCTAACATCAAAGCTCTGAAAGGGAAAACCTTAAGATTTCTTTTGAGATAAAAAAAATGAGAAAAAAATATGCCCTTTTTCCAAGAAAGTCAAATTTGTTTTTGGCTTTCAAATTGAAGGTCAAATATTTATTTAAAAAAAGCTCATAATGAGTAGAAAGGAAGTGAAAAAAAGTGTGCCGTTCTAATTTTTTATTTTAGGCTCTGTAATAAACTTCCCCTTTTGCTTTAAATTAATATTTTTATAAAATTAGCAAAAAAGTAAAAATAATTCATTCAGAAGAAAAATACTAATAAACAATGATCCAAGACAAAAAATGTTAGAAATGTTATAAAAAATCGCAACTATCTAGCATTGCTCTAGGAGAAAATAATTGTGAATAATAATAAATTTGGTTAAGAAATACATATTTAACTTTTTTCTGGAAAAAAGGTGGAAATTAAAAAAAATCGCAACATTCTAGAATTTCTCTAAGACAAGATAGTTATAAACCACAATAAATTATTTAAAGAAATACTTTTTTAAACCTAATTAATTATTACCTCACTGCAAGTGAAAAGTTTATAGAAAGTTGAATAGTTCAGAAAAACAGCAACTATCTAATATTAGTCTAAGAGAATATTGTCATAAATAATAATAAATTTATCAAAAACTTATTTTCGTTAACTCTAATTAATTTTTTCCTGGCTTTAACTGAAAACTTGAAAAATTCAGAATTGGTTTATGGAAATGTAAGTCAAAAAGTGATTTTTTATTTTTTGTCTATAGCTAGTTGTGAATAAAAAATGTTGAGGAAGAACTCGATATGCCGAATATTGAGGATTCTGTCCCAAATCTACAAAAACGTCTTTTTTCTTATGGAAAATGCGTGTTAGACTTCATGGGGTTTCCGGATCCTCTAATTATCCATTTTTTTAGATTTGATCCAATTTTGGGGATGAGAGCATGAAAATTAAAAAAAAAAATTTCCCAATTCGTTTTTGGACCATCCTACTGTCCAAGCATCTATAATTCTAAATTTTTTGATTAAATCCACTTGTATGAATCATTTGTTAAAGTATGTTATCGTTGCATAATATCTTTTTTATTCACAATTAACTGATTTACGTTTTTCATTACCGGGTTTTAACACAGTATCTTCAATATTATTTTGAATAATGACACTTCATAATATATCATTCCAGAAAGCAGACTTTAAATAAATGGATGAAAAAATCGCCCATGAATCATGCACAGTTTCAATATTCCGAATTATATAATTCCATCAGTATCTTTTTTCGAGCTTTGTTGTGATAATAAATTATACAATGTTATTCAAAATAGTGTCTTCTAATCTTATCAGATACTTATGGGAAAATGATTGGACTTTAAGAGACTTTCTAATCGTGATAATTTGTCTGCCTGATTAAATGATATCGATCATGTACAGAATCGTGAATTATGAATTTGATCATTGAACATTTGGTACAATGATTTTAGGACATATGTAATTTAAATTTATTTTATTTAAGATCGAAATAAAATATAATTTCTTATGAATAATTTTATGCAAACGAAGCATGAAAAAGATTCGCAATTCAAAAAGTATGATAGATTTCCAAACTACCTCTTTTTCGGTTCATTAGAGACAAATAAATAACAAGGGGAAAAAGAGGGAGAAAAAGTCAACCAAAACCAACCTCTTACTTTTTCCTTATAACATACTTTCACCGTCTTTTTTACACTACTAGAGAATCAACCTGTTTCCGAGACCAATTTAGATCGCATCAGCGATCATTTATAGGAATTATAGGATATTTTTTACAAAAGGTTACTTTGTCTAATTTTGTATTCATTAGTGAAAAATTGATAAACGTGTAAAAATTATTTTTTATAACAAGAATGAAGAATAAATTAAATAAATAAACCTCTCTGATATTTCAACCGGTCGCATAATAATATCAGTTTCATGTCCCCATTTTAATCAATTGAAAAAAACGATCTGTTTAAATAAATATTAAGAATTAACTCCCTGTGTATGAATATACACATTGTAATCCTATATTTTCCACAGTCATCACGACACAATTTTTAAAAAATCCTCAAAAAGACAAGAAAATGAACCATCTGTTGGAAACTTTTTTTAATCATTTTTATTTACTTATTTTTTTAAATTTTATAACACAGGAAGAAATTACGAAGTATATTTAATTTTCAACATTGATTTTTAACATGAGAAATCTCAGGCTTTGCCAGAATACCTTTCAGAATACCTTTATACATTCACACCAGAGAAGGTATCAGATTAGTGTAAAATTTGACCCCCCAGCTTTTGTCAAATGTCTACGTTTTGAGACCCTCCGAACCCGAAAAACATGTTTTTACGAATTTGTCTCTCTGTGAGTACGATAACTTTTGACAAAAATAATCTATTAGATTCGCCTTTGGTACCCTCTTTTAGTATCAAAAACTGAAGGTCAAGTTCGTTAGCCAGCTATTTTGGATACAATTCCAAAAAGTGAGAGCATTTTAAAATGTTTAATACCGTTTTTTTCAAGATATAAAAATTCTATGTGCGATTATTCATAATACTCGGAAAGTCCAAAAATTTATCTTCACGACTTTTTTCGATAAAAAGAAAATTATCAGAGTTATAACATTTTCAAAATTCAAAAAATCGAAGGATAGTATAAATTTTAAGCCGAACAACGGGCGATATAAAAAAAAGCCAAGATAAGGAAAACGTTTATTTTTGAAAGCCCTACAAGATTATCATAACAACTTTTTGAATTATCTTGAAAAATCGAAAATTCAAATTTTGATCGCACAAAAAATAATGAAAACTCGAAAATGTCATTTTTCGGTCAAACTATGCAAGATATGAAAAAAGATTTTAAAAAATTGTGAACCCAAAAAAGATCTACATATTTTTTATTGCTCACTTTTTCATAGGATGCGTAGTTTCTGTTTTAATCGTAAAAAATAACTGAATTTTTTTTTCAAATTGTTAAAAACGACACAAGGTAAGAAAAAAAATTTATCGACAAAAGTTGTTCACCCAAAAAAGATCTATAAATTTGTGATTCTACATTTTTTTTATGGAACGCGCAGTTTTAGTTTTATTCATAAGAAACAACATTTTAAAAAAATTCAATTTTCGGACAAACGAAACAAGCTAAGAAAAAAATAAATAGACAAAATGTGTTCACCGAAATAAGAGCTACAAATTTGTTATTAATCGTTTTTGATAGGATAGGTAGTTTTTACTATGGGGCCGTTCAAAAAATACGTAACGCCTTTAGGGGGTTGGGGGGGGGGGG
>CAKNYM010051478.1:18714-37758 GCA_932195095.1 Andricus curvator
AAATACCAATAACAACTACGGAAATACCAATCACAACTACGGAAGTACCAACAATATCTACGGATATACCAACGACAACTACGGAAATACCAATAACAACTACAGAAATAGCAATCACAACTACGGAAGTACCAACAATATCGACTGAAATACCAACAACATCGACGAAAATACGCAGTGACAGGGACATGAGAAACTGATTTTTTGTCAATCCAACATTGACGCAGGCTAAGTGACTGAATACACCACACTTCATGCAGGAAATAGCACCCTGCGATCCTCTGGATATTGGCTTATTGCACTCGGGACAAGCACCCATAGTTATACGTATTAACTGCACGAGAGCTGTCAACCTCCGAAACTGAAAAACAGTCTTTCAAGCACCAAAGATCCCAAAAAACACCAAATGAAACATATACACTGCACTCCGAACACAAAT
Organism: Andricus curvator; assembly: GCA_932195095.1. Classification (NCBI taxonomy): domain Eukaryota; kingdom Metazoa; phylum Arthropoda; class Insecta; order Hymenoptera; family Cynipidae; genus Andricus; species Andricus curvator. Next base: position 19,154 of record CAKNYM010051478.1, read on the forward strand.
GAAATCACTGTGATACAATAAAAAGTACCAAATTGCCTCATGAACAAGTTATGGCAAGTATAGAGCGAGACGAAACGGAGCACACGTCAAGAACCGATCAGGCCCGCCGTTTTTATAGTTATTATATTATTATATATTATTATTAATTATAATTAATTAATTATAACCAACGAAACTTCCAACTGCAAAACCAACGTTGACTACGGAATCAACGTAACCTATGACTGCAAAACCAACGTTAACTACGAAACCAACGAAACCTACAACTGCAAAACCAGCGAAAACTACGGAACCAACGAAACCTACAACTGCAAAAACAAGGACAACTTCAAAACCAACGACAACTGTAAAACCGACCACCGCTAAAAAACTATGGACAACAACGAAAAACCGTAGGAAACTACCACCGATCGCACAACAGAAGGTTATTCGATCTAGTCACCGTCCAGTTCACAAGTGATCAACAGTTTACTCGATTTATTATTCACCAGAGTAAACTCTTAAATCTAAACGTACTCTATAATAATCCACCTGCAATACTCACACATACAAGTACATGCCTGCACATTATCCCCAAAGGCCATGTACTCTTGCTTCGTGAATGTGTGACTTAAGTTCAATAAGCAGTTTTCAAAGTTATGCTACGGACCCTTTCATACCTACCGGGATGACAGCTAATAATCCTTCCTAAGTGCCAAGCAGTCAGAGCTGTTTTCGCCTTTCGAATAAGCACCAAATCTTCGACTTTTATGTTTTCTCTTGGATTCATCCACTTATAACGATTTTGAAGTTCCAATAGGTATTCCATAGACCACCTCTACCAGAATCCTTCTGTAGTTCTCTCTACTAATTGCCATCTCTTTGAGTAACTTTACTTCAGATCCAGAACTGAAGGTTCTGCTCAAGTAGGACCAGTCTTCGGAATTATCATTCTTAGCAAAGATGGGTCTTGAATTTGAGCACGCCTCGATTCTGCATAAGACTGTAGTGAGCTCTTCAAAGGCGAGAGTAATTTTTTATTTCGTGGCGTAGGTGGCGATTAGCACTCTTGACTTCTGCCTCCCAGATACCACCAAAGTGTGGGGCACCAGAAGGAATAAAGTGCCAGTTAATACTATGCTTAGCTAACTCATACCCGATTTCTTTCTCAGTGGAAAGCTTTTTAAAATGACGTTTCAGCTCATTATCAGCTCCGCCATAGTTAGTTCAATTGTCACTGTAGAGATCTGAAGGAAGACCTCTTCTAGGCACAAATCGTCGCAATGACGAAAGAAACATAGGAGTGGTAACATCCGATACTAATTCAAGGTGAATAAGCTCGAGTTGTTAGGCATGTGAATAGAGCTATGTAAGTTTTCCGAGATTTTTATCCTCTCCCATTCCAATATCCATTCCATATCCAAGACCCATTCGAACTAATATAGGTCCAGCGTAATTTAAGCCTTTATGAAGAAACGGCCTTGATTATGAGACTCTCGCAGATGGTAATCGAGCCATCATTTGAGATGCTAATTGAGCCCTTTGATGAACACAGCTCACGTAACGGTTTATCAATCGTCGAACCAGATTCCTTGCTCCTAAAATCCAAAACTTTTGCCTAATCACGAAGAGAATCAACTGACGACCTTCATGCAATGTTTGGAAGTGAGCTTGTTCAACAATAAGCTCAGTGACTCGATCTTTCGGTAGGATTATGGGATGTTCAGCGTCCCATTGAATTGGAGCATTTTCTGATCTGCCTTCTACTCGTATCAATTCTTTCTCATCGAAAAACGGGCTTAGATTCTTTGAAGGACTAGAAGGACTAACTTGGCCTTTCATTTTCAACATTTTAATTTCGGTATCGAAGTATTATCCTTGCAAGTACTTTAGCTACGAAAGCGTAGCTCTTTGTAACGTAGCTGCATTCAAACCTATAGTCTTGTTTGAATCCTTTCTCAAGTAATCCTTGAAGCAAAGCAGGTATGCAGTAAACTTTAAAAGTATAGGCCATGTAGATGCTGCATTTGAAATATAAGTAAGGAGACTGTCGAAAGGTTCAACGGTAACCTTGGGAACTATCATTCTAGTCTCAAGGTCTGACTTTGAAGGGGGAGGAGCAGCGTGAATTGGCCAAAGACTGATAATTTCTTAAGCCACGAGGGTCCTATCCACCAAAGATCATTATCGATCAATTCAGAGGGAGTACATCCTCTAGAGTCTAAGACAGCCAGGTCATATTTTGTAGAGACATATCGCCAATGAGCGTTTGGCAATAGTGTGTAAATTTTGTAGACTCTATTCTCGACAAATGTGGGCCATGTAGAAGAGTGCTTCCTTAACCAAGCAATTACGATAGAGGCATCCGTCCAACAATGGACTGGAACCGAAGACAAATTCATGCCTTCCTTAATTTTAGACTAATTTCGAGGCAAGAACGGCTCCGCATAATTCCAAACGCGGTATGCACACTGTTACGACCGGAGCGACCTTAGTTTTAGAAACGATTAAAGAAACTTCCGCAGTTTGATTTTCATTAATAACTCGGAGGTATACGACCGCGGCGTAAGCTCCCTTCGGTGCATCAGAGAATGCATGCAACTCGCAATTCGAATCAATCAATATAGATCCTGTACATCTCGGAATTAAATTTTTTTTTGTTTCTAGGTTCTAATGAGTACTCATACCAGCGATCTTTCAATTTTGTTGGTAAATCGTCATCCCAACTTAATTCTAATAACCAGAGTTCTTGCATGAATATTTGAGCAACGATCATAACTGGGGACACCCAACCGAAAGGATCGTATAACCGCTCTATTAATAACAGAACGACTCTTTTCGTAGGTTTCGGATGAAACTCTATTGACAATTGGAATCTAAAAGAATCAGTTCCTGCATTCCAGAGTAAGCCCAAAACAGCGTGGTTTTCATTGTCACCGGCAATGGTTATATCCTTTTGTTAGTTTAATTTCTGGTTATCCGGGATCAACGCCAGGTGGTTTTTACTTAGTGGAAAGCCGCCACCGTTTAATAAATTCGTTAGATCCGACTGAAGTCAAAGAGCAGAATTAATATCTTTTGCTCCAAATAAGCCGTCATCAACATAAAAATCACGAAGAAATATTTTCTTTGCTTCTGGGTATTTAGAACCATCATTCTCTGCTACTTGTTTAAGCACCTGATTCGGCAAATAGGGAGCCGATGCAGTACCGTATGTGATGGTTAAAAGTTGAACATGCCGTGGACGTTTTAAAGGATCATGTCTAAACATGATTCATTGAAAGTCAACATCGCGTGGGTCCATTCAAAATTTGCCGAAACATTTGAACTATATCGCTAATTACTATGTATGGATATAATCTCCAGCGCAAAATAATACCAGTTAGGTCAGCTTGTAATTTAGGTCCTACTAGGAGTTGCTCATTTAAGGAGCTACCAGTTAAGATGAAACTCGACGCATTGAAAACTACTTGTGCGCGCGTTGTGGAACTACTTTCTCGAATGACTGGGTGATGAGGTAAATAAACAGCAGATGAGGCTTCCGATTTATTTTTTAAATCGCAAGGAAGTTCTCTCATGTGACTTAAGTTCACATATTCTTTGAGGAACTCCGGATAGCTGGAGTGTAATTTCTTACCTTTTAATAAACGTCGCTCATTGCGAAGCCACATAGAAGTATCAATATTTAAGGGTCCACCTAATTTTTTGGGACCATTTCGTTTGAAAGGAAATCGTACTATATACCGACCTTCCTTATCTCTAGAATGTGTTTCGCGGAAATAATCTTCGCATAATTGCACCTCTTCAGTAAGAAGAGACCTTTCCGAAATTTCTTCCAATTGCTAGAATGTTCTGAGGTCTGTTTGTAGTTTTGAAATATTAATACTATGTTGCACAATAGAGGTGCTGTGAGAGGAAACCGATTGTCCTGCTTGATCTGGAAGAATTCAGCCATAATTAGTGGATTGCGCTATGGAAGCGTCTGAAGAACCTTTCCTAATGTCAGGGAGCAAAATAAAACTATAATGATCGGCTCCTATCATAATTCCTACTTCTTAATCACTATTTATCATTCAGGATCAGCCCAAGACAATCCCTCTGAATGTTCCCAATTTATGGAGTATCCATTCTTAGACATAAGATAATTGCTAAGACGAGTTTTGACTGACGCGGTTATAGGGATGACCATATTACTGTCCTTAATTGGAATGATAAATAAATCAACTTGTGATTTGGCTGTTCCTAATGAGATGCCGAAAGGACCACATAATTTAGTCATAGCGGGTTGCCTGTTCAAATTTAACATTTGTACATTCCATTGACTCACTACAGTGGATTGAGATCCTTGATCTAAAAGCGTTCGAATACGTAAGTTTCGACCACTAGGTGCTTGTACATTAATTTGAGCTGTAGCTGAAATAACAGTTTTAATAGCAGGTAAAATTGGAACAGTTGCGTGTGAAAGAGTACTATTATTAAAAACAATAATAGAAGAAGCGTTGATTTCAGGACTCGAATCCTGATGTGTTAACACATGTACTGCATTATTAGATGACTTGGTACTATTTTCTTCTGATTAACCAGGGTCAGTAGCGTTGAAAGGAGATTGCTCGGAATGAAGTAGAGAATGGTGTTTTTTCTTACAATGAAAGCAAATACTTTTACTTCTACACTTACGTGGCATATGTACAATTTTTAAAGAATTGAAACATCATCTGTTTTCGCGAGCAATTTCCCTTCGTCTTTCAAAACTTTGCGATTTAAATTGAATGCATTGATATAAGTTATGATTCGCATTACACAGAAAACAGATAACAGATTGAGAAGCGCTATTGTTTATCTGACTGGAAGATTGGCGTCAGTTATTGTAAGAATTATTTCTTTTATTTACTTGTAATTCTCGAGTCGTTTGAAAGGATTCTAAAGTTCTTATTCGCATAAAAAGAAAAGTGTCAAAATCTTGTCCAAGTCTTTATTTAGTTTATTTACTGCTATACAAATAATTAGATCATCCCAGTGTTCCACTGCTCTTTCCAAATTTTTCAATTATTGTAATGCTTCATTTAATGTGTCACGTAGGACTTTTAAATCTTTAATAGACTCGCTATTGATGGCAGGAAGAGACATGACAGAGTGCAGATACGAGATAACAATAGCACGCTTATTTTCGTATCTCTTTGTTAACATGTTCCAAGCACTATCTTAGTTTGAATCAGTAATTGCAAAGTGTCGAATCAACTGAGAAGCTTCACCGAGTAAATTTGCTCTTAAATGGTGCAACTTTTCGGTTTTTGACAAATCAGTGCGTTTATCTACAATTGCTTCTAATCAATCTCTAAAATTTTACCATTCAATATAATTACCTGAAAATTTAGGCAATTCTATTGTCGGGAGTTGAGGTGATCTTTTTATTAATTGTGACACATTAAAACTATTACATCTTAACAAAGTTGAATCTATGACTGAGCTCGAGGATCTCAAACCTGACAAAATATCATTAAATGTGTCAAAAGCTAGTAGGAATGTTTCTTCAGCTTTGACAAATTCATTATCCGCAAAATAATTTACCTTTTCCTTGTCGACCTTTTCTGTGTCAGCTCATTCCGCTACCTGTAAGTTGTTTTCTTGTAGCTGCTTCCATACATCCAATAAAATTGAATAGCACCCTTCCGCGACAGCTAGCGTGAAGTTTTCAGGGGGGATCTTCAGAAAGCTTGGTAGGATCCTCGTCAAGCTTTCAATTTGAGCTCTTACTCGGCAATTTTCTTCTCCATTTTAATTAGGATTTGAGGAAAGTCTATTAAATATACTTTGAATGATTATGTGTTCGTTTGCTTATTTTAATTGCAAAGCATAGCATGTGCGAGTGCGAGAGTCCCAGGCAGCAGTGAGTCAAGCAAGTAGAGATAAGACCACCTAAGTGAGTAGAGGTAGTACCATGTAAGACCAAGTGAGAGCGGTGCATAATCGAAAGAGTAAGCTTATCAGAACAATTCTCATATCATATGGAGACTTGAGTGTGTGTGTGTGTGTGTGAGCGTTGTAATAAAAGTTGTAAATTCACGTGTGTGAGCAGTAAGGTTCTGCGTGCGCAGCTCTTCACGTCACTGCACAGACAAGTCACTTTTACACACACTTGTTAATTTTTGAATTTTATGTGAATTTATGCTCCAGCATAAATTATTGTTGTTCACTCTCTAGATTGTCACTGCTCACATAATTTAAGAGTTTATTTGCTATGTTTTGTGGTGCTAACGATCACTTTTACTGTTCTAAGATACTTATTGCTCACTTTAAAGATCATCAGTGTTTATGGCATCAGTTTCCAACGCAAAGGGATTCGTCGCTTTTCATTCGAGATGAAATGACACGAAAAGTTATCTGAAACTCAAATTTAAAAAAAACCACTCAAAAAAATTATGTGCATATAGAGCTTAATGAAGAGCACAATTTTTGTGTTGAAATTTTTTTTGGTGCGATTTCAACTTTGTAAAAAATAAAAAAAAAAGTACAAATTTTTGAGAACGGAATTCAATGCGTTTTTTAAAATAAACTCGCCTAAAATTTTTTTCATTTCAACGAGATGACTTGAAATTTGAATTCCAAGCGTATTGTACTCTGTTGAAACCTACGGTATTCGATTTGTGCATTAAAAAAGTTGATTGTTTAACAATATGTCTCGAGCGTGAGCGTTTACATGTCGAGGACGGGCGACAAAGATGAAAACTCGCCGATTCCTTTTTTGTTATTCTCGAGATAGCCCCGATTTTTATGAGGAAAAATGCCCGTGTAACTCTGAAAGATCCGAAAAAATTTCAAAATTTCTACATTATTTTCAAGCTTTCCGATTGTCAACCATATATTACATTCCAAGGAATTTTCTTTATAAAAAAGAAAATATGCTGCATTATCTTTCGAAATATATTAAAATTTCAGAAAATGGTCAGAAATACCTGCATTGGATAAATTGTTCCAAAATGTCCTCCAATTAATGAAATTCCTTTATATTCTTGAATAGACAGAAATTGTCAGGAAAATCGAGAAAATTATTTAAAATTGTACAAGCAATCAGAGTAAAGATCTAAAGATTGTTCTAGAAATCTTTAAAAGCTTTGAGAAACCTTATAGAAATCCTTGAGAACTTGAGAATAATTTGCCGAAAATTCTTTTATAAGCAAACAATCCATGATTCTTAGAAATTCGTGAAAATTCAGAAAAGTTTATAAAATTTCAAAAAATAATTTATCAAGATGTAACAGTCGCGAAAACATTTTAAAAAATGTTTCAAACTGTACGAAAAATTCTACCTATTATCTCGTGAAACTTGAATTTTGATGTATTTTTTATAAATATGAAACTTCAATGATGGTCAGGGGAAAAAGAGAGGGGATTTAACGCCAAAAACCACCGCCGTTGATCCGCCAGTGATGATAATAATTATGGAAAAATTAATAAGGTTTCACCCTTCAATTCTCTCAAAAAACTCATCAACAACACACTTTTTTGCTGGTATTCAACTGATTCACATAACTCATTTCGAGAGTGTTTCGCAATGTTGCATTTTCAAGATTTTTCATTCGCTGTTCGTTTTCTACCACAATCGACTTTCTTTTTTGGACGGGACGACTGAAAAATCCCGGATAATAAAATTCCCTCATAATAAAATTTCGGAATAATAAAATTCCCAACAGAAAATTACCGAATGATAAAATTCCTAAATCTAAACATTTGAAACAATTTTTTCATAAATATTATTTATTTATTCAAAATACAATAATCGAATACTTTTACGAGAAAAAATTATTTTTAATGTTCAAAGTTTCGAAAATTATTGTTAAAATTTAAAATAACAATAATTAAAGATTATTTATTTCTCGATGGAAATTTGATAAATTATTGTTATAATATTTTAAATCCAAACAATTAATTTTAATTGTTTAAATTCGGGAATTTTCTAGTTCGGAAATTTTATAATTCGGAAATTTTCTGTCGGGAATTTTATTATCAGGGAATTTTCAAATTCGAATATTATAAACTCTTGGGAATTTTATTATTCGGGAATTTCCCAATTCGGTAATATTATAAACTGTTCTGGAATTTTCCAATTCGGGAATTTTATCATTGGGGAGTTATATAATGCGGGAATTTTATTATTCGGGGATTTTCCAACTCGGGAATTTTATTATTCGAGAATTTTATTTTTTGGGAATTCTATTATTCGGGAATTTTCCAATACGAGAATTTTATTTTTCGGGACTTTTCAGTCGTCTCTTTTGGACTACGCTTTTTTCAGACAATAAATTTTGACACTTTTTGAATTGTGAATTACTGTCGGTTTTCAATTTAATATTATTTAAAGCAATATTCATTGAGATTAATGCTAGAAAGTTGCAGTTTTATCTGAAATTGCCAACTTTTTGTCAATTTTTTACTCAGAGCGATGTAATAATAATACATAAACATGAAAGAGAATCATTTGGTTACAAAATCTAGCCTCGATAGCATTTAATCTATTCTAATTAAGCTTTCCTAAAATAAATGATTTATTTTCAATCAAAAAGTTAAAAAAAATTTTGACTTTTTTGCGACAATGCCATATTTTTTAATAATTTTTTTTATCTCATAAGAAATCTTAGGTTTTTTTTCCTATCAGAGCTCTGAGGATAAAAAGAGGGATTTAATTTTTTAATTTTTAATTGATGAAAATAAGCGATTAGTGCTCTACTATAATTTTGATGGTTTTATTCACACTTTTTTCATGTGTTGTAACTATTTTACAAAGAATAAATATTTTTTTTCAGGAAAAACCCTATGAAAACTATATTAGACAAAATGTTGTTTATAAAAATTAGAAGAATTAAAAATCGCAAAAGCAGATGGTATATTCTGTTGATTTCCTTTGTGATACAAAAATGAGACAAAAATATGCCGTTTCTTCCAAAAAAGTGAAATTTGTTTTTGACTCTCAAATTGAAGGTCCAATATTTATTTTAAAGAAATGCTTATAATCAGTAAGAAGGAAGTAAAAAAGTGTGCCGTTCAAATTTTTTATTTTTTGCTCTGTAATAAACTTCTTCTTTTTCTTTGAATTTATATTTTTTAAGCATAAGTAAAAAAGTAAAAATACTTCATTCAGAAAAAAAGAAAACGATTTAAAAAATAATTCAAGATAGTGTCTTTTAATCTTATCAGATACTTATGGAATAATGATTGGAAATCAAGGGGCTTTCTAATCGTGATCGTTTGTGGGTATAATCAAATAAAATCGATCATGTACAGAATCGTGAATTAGGAATTTGATCATTGAGCATTTGGACCTTGCTAGCCTAAGAATCGAAAAAATCATAAAAAATAAAATAGTTTCTAGACCTAAAATGTTACTGTTGATCATAGGATTATTTGGTGCCAAAATTAAATCCAGGAGGTACCGCACCCCGATCTCTTCCGGAACATACCTAATTTGAACCCCTAAGAATTGAAGAAAATCATAAAAAATGATCAAACTTCCGGACCTAAAATCTCACTGTTGCTAATATGTTCATTTGGTGCCAAAATGATGCCAAAAATATATGAACTCCCTAAGTCTTCCGGAATGCACCCTATTTCAACCCCTAAGATAATAAAAAATCGAAAAAAATTCCAAAAAATGCCCTAACTTTCAGACTTAAAATTTTATGGATTTTTTTCGATTTTTGATTATTTGAGGGGTAGAAAATGAGGCGATCCGGAAGATATAGCGGAATTGAACTTTTTTTGATATCTTTGAACATCAAATAGAATCATTATGAGTCATACAGTTGTTAGGGAATTTTTGGAATATTTCAATTAATATTTTATTATATTAGGGGTTGAAAACGAGGGTGTTTCGGTAGAGAGAGTAGAATAAAACTTTTTGAGATATCTTTGGAAATCAAATGGAACCGTTTTAAACCAAAAAATGAAAGGTCCGGAAATTAGGGCATTCTTTGGATTTTTTTCGATTTTTCATTAAATTTTTTTTCAATTCGTTTTTTGTAAACGTTGCAAACTTCAGCGAGGTAGCATTTTGTACAATGATTTTACGATATAATTTAAATGTAGTGCATTCGCAAAATTATATGATCACAAAAGCATCAGCATCAATATTCCTCTTTTGAAAAAGTTGAGGAAAATAAGTAAGATTTGATTATGGATCAATGAAATGTGCACTGAGTCACGATGACCGAATTTTTGTTACGAATCAGTAAATTTAATTCGCCAATCATCAAAGAACTCAAGATAGTCTTTCTTATCAATTTTATTAGCCTTCAGGAAAAAATGCAATAAATTGCAATGAAACTGGGCAAGTTTATAAATCATCTTAATATTAGCTACAATTCTAATTAAAATCAGATCTACTTAAATCCGCACAATTTTTCAAGCATTGTATAGTTTCTATCAACAATCACTATCTTCCAGGGAAACAAATTTCGTTAAGCATTTTCCACAAAATCCAATTTCCTGTACTTATTGCTTATGGAAAACCTCCCTACAGTGGCTAATGCAACCTACAGTGGTTAATTATTAATTAGGAGCACAAGCGTAAGAAAAATAATTAATTGTAATTTCAATACATTAAGACGTATAGGGTCCAACTATTTATTTAATTTAATTAATTATTTTACATACATTAACATTTAGGTTGCACTATCCACTGTGAGCTTTCCCTACATGTACACTAGGGTGGTTCTTATTTATACTCAATGGATTTTTTTTTTAGTTTTTCTCTGCTATCGTTCCCCCCCCCCCTTCCCGATACAATAAAATAATTCGCCTAAAAAATTCTACAATTATTTAAATAATGTCTTTTCGTTCAAGTATATAGTTTACCCAAAAAAAGCAGGAGAAACGTTTTATCTCACAAAATTTTTGACAGAGTTTAATATTCTTATGTACTACTTTGTTCTCTAAGAATACTCGTAGAAGTTTGAACAAATATAAATTATTTAAACAATTTTATTTTGTTTAAATATTTTATTTTTGCAATTTTCCGAAAAATTGAAATATTTTTGGGTACTACGATTTATTTTATTTCAATGATTTGATGTGTTTTTTTTATCGGTAGAGAAAATGCGTTTTTTTCCATTTTTCCGCAGATTTCAATGGTCTTTTTCAATTAATTTTTTTCATAATACATTTGATTTTTTATTTAACAAAGCGTCCCGTTTTTCCCAGTGTAAGGGGAAAAACGGTACGAAAAACTTTTTTCAAAAATCAATTTAAAAAATTAGAAAATGGTATTTTTTCAATGCGAAAATTTTTTTTTTGTACCTTATTAGTTGTTTAAGGCACCTATATTGTTGAATGCGAACCCAATAAGAAAATCCAATTATTTTTGATTGAAAATTCTACTTTTACGTTTTTGGTTCGGAATTCATATTGTTTTGTTAAATTTCGACTATTTTGTTGAAAATTTAATTATTTTGATGAAAATGTAACTTTTTGTTGTTGGTGCAATCCACAGTGGATAATTATTATTTAAAAATATTAGTGTATGTTAAATAATTGATTTAAACTCACGAATAGTTAAGACACTATACGTATTAATAAATTAAAATTAAAATTAATTATTTTTCTTTTACTTCTGCTCCTAATTAATGATTATTCACTGTAGGTTGCATTATCCACTGTAGGGAGGTTCCCCCTAAGCAATAAATAACATTAAAAGTTTTTGTATAGAATTCCTGAAAATAAAAACAAGAATCCAACAACCAAATTTAAACAATCACCATAAAATGCTCCTATTGTAATTTGAAAAAAAAGAAAAAATTTTGCTAAAAAAAAAAAAATTTCCTTCTTTCTTGGACAACAAATAAAAAAGAGGAAAGAAAAATGCGAAATTTTTTGGAAACGTTGGTATATATTATGAATGTTTTTGTGTTCTGACTTGATAATAATAAAAGTAAAAAGGACGAAAGAAATAAAAAAAGAGAAGGAAGGGGATGTGGTTGGTTGCCTTCTCATTTTTCTTTCGTTTTTTTATTTTTTGTCCAAGAAAAAAGGACATTTTTTTTTGTCAGGAAAATTTTTTCTTTTTTTTTCAAATTACAATAGAAGCAGTTTATGGTGATTGTCCAAATTTCGTCGTTGGATTATTGTTTTTATTTTTAGGAATTCTATACATTAACTTGAGTATTGGATGTTAAATAGGATTTTGAATTTGATTTTAATCTAATTTAAAATTCCTAAATTGAATGAAAAGTTTTTATAAACTTGTCCAGTTGCATTGGAATTTATTGCATATTTTGCATCGTGACTCAGTCCACATTAATGGAAAACTTCATGGTCTTTGTGCGACCTCTAAATATTAACCGATTTCGCTCAAATTTTGAGATTATTTTTTGGACATTCAGACAAAACTGGGTGGGTGGGGGGGGGGGTGAAAGCAACGAAATTCGAAACATGAAAAATAAGGGCCACCCTAATGTATACACATGCACTTTTTTGAAGCGAAGAAAGAATCAATACAAAAATAAATAATTATCAATACCAAAGCAAAAATATTATTGATAGAGATTAAATTGCCAGAATTATTTTTCAATTAGCCACCAATAAATAATTCTGGATACAATGTGTCCCGCCACATTCCAAGACATGGAGTCTCTTTGGCGAAGGAGATATGATAATGATCCGGTTATTTACGATAACGAGGTCTAACTTTATAAAAGAGATTCCATATCGAAATTTGATTAGTTACCTTTAGATTGTAATACCAATTTGATGGTGATCATTTACGAAGGATAGTTATTATGAAGGGTCAGTATTATTTACGGCTTCACTATCAGTAGTGTACAAGTGATGAAATCATAAATTACTTAAGAATTGATACTATCTAGAAAAGATCGAACATAATTATCAATGTTACTCATTTTTATTTTGACAAAATCAGTCCATTTAATTATTAAAATAAAAAGTGAAATATCAAAACTATTACTTATAATGGTCATCCTTTTGGAAATTTGTTAAAAGTTTTTCAAAACATAAATTCGCGTTAAAATTAATTCTGAGATCTCAGATGTGTAGAAAAAGAATCTAGAAGATTTGAAACATAATTTTTTTATTTTACACGATTTTCTAGAATATTAGGAAAAATTGAAGTCAGTTTAAAATCTATTTAGTACTCTTGGAAGTTTAGAAAAAATTAACAAATATTTTATAAATTTCGAAAATTTTTTGGTTTGTTTTATATTTTTTCTACATATTCTTTGAAGATTCATTTATCAAAATAAGAAAATATTTTAAATTTCCCTTCTTAAATAGCTTACTTTTCCCGAAATCTTCTAAAATCTACATTGTTTAAAACCCTTGTTGGAATTTTACCAGTTTTAAATTATTTTTGAATTGTTTCAAAACTTCTAAATATCTCTGAAACCTACTCGAAATTTTTTTCAAATTTTGTAATCTTCTAATAGTTTGGCTTAAAAATCGAATACATTCTTTTTTGAAATTTTAAGAAATCATTTCGAATCTTACGAAATATTTCTTTATTTTCTTTAAACCTTTCAAAATTTTTGAAGCGCTTCTAAATTTTTATTGGAAATCTTCAAAAATTATCACTTAGAATTGAATTTTTTCATATCAATCAAAATATTTTAAAATCTTTTTAAAAATTAGGAAAGAATTTAGAATTTTGTAAGATTTCAGACATTTCAAAATTCTTCAAATCCTTCTCTTTTCGAAATTTTTAAAAATATACATTAAAAAAATTAGAAATCTTTACAATTTTTTATTTATTCTTGAATCAATTCAAAATTTCTGAATAACTCTTAAGCTTAATCTAATTTTTTCAAAAATTGTGTAATCTTACAAAACTGCAAAATTTTTCTTTCAAATCTTCCACATAATTTTTGGAAATTTTAGGAAGCGTTTTGAAATCTTTTTTCTTTTTTCCTTAGAATTCATTATCCCATGAATCTTAAGAAAATTATGTTTTTCTGTTGAGACCTTTTAAAAGTCTGAAAAGGCTTCTAAATTTTTTCATATATCAAACATCTACATTTTTAAAACTTTTTTTAAAAATCATCTCAAAATTTGAATGATCTATAATTCTTTTCAAACCCTCTAAATTTCTTTTAAAACAATTCAGTTTTCCTGAAATTTAAAAAATCCGAAAAAATTATTTTAAGAAAATTTAGATAATAATTAAGATATTCTAAATTTTTGTCCATCATTTTTCTCATCTCGTTAAAAGTGTGAAAAGTTGATAAATTATAGTGTGGTAGCAGAATGTTAAGAAGAGAATTAATTTGAAATATTAACAAAATAATTTACAATGAAAATTTTCTCTTTCATCAATAATGTTTGGAACATTTAGAAATAAATTTTATCATGAAATAAAATTATATATTTTTATTTGAAAACTTGATGTCGCAGATATTCGTAATCTTTTTTAATAAATAAACTAATAAAAACAGTCATTAAAAGTCATATTCACACATTTTGCTCATATTAAGTATGTACACTAGTTATCCCAAGTTAAAAAATGAGCATTGTTAAAAATTATTTTTAAAATCGAGAAAAGTATTCCTATTGTTAATTATAAATAATTTTGAAATATGATTTAAAGCGAACTTTAAAAAAAAATATTTCAGGTTAAAACTATATTTTATTTATTAATACTAATTTTGTAGGGCTCATTTTATTCTTTGAAGGATTCTCTACACATCTTTTTAGTAGGTTTTTATTTTTTTTTTAATTTTCAGGAATTATACAATTGTTAATTTTATAAACAATCTTTTACTTGAAGAAATTTCTAAAAATAAAAACATAGAAGAGAGATTTGTAGAGAATCCTTCAAGGAATAAAATTGGACCTACAAAATTACGAATAAATAAGAATTGGAACTTTTAACTGAACAGAATTCAAAACATAAAACTTTGAATAACTATTGCCAAATAAACAATTTTGATCCAAAACTACTACTTAAATTAATAATAGGAATATTTGCTTCTGTTCTAAAAATTATTTTTAACAATGCTCATTTTTGAACCTGCGATAATTAGTGTACATCCTCAAACCAGAAAATAAAATAATTTAAACCTTCTCTATCGGTACTAGAACCTTCAACTGCTACTGCTGATTAAATAAAACACAGCAAATGACAAATTTCCTTTTTGCCAAAAATTCTATAGAACTAAGCCTAATGCAGTTTTTCTCAATTTTAATATATAAAAATTATAGAATTTTAACAAATAATTATTCTCTAATGAAAATGTATACATAAAACAATTTGTAACACAGCAGTTTTAAAACTTTGTTGGATCAAGTAAACAAATTAGGAATTTTCAAATATTATAATTTTGCATATAAAATAGTTCCATTATTTTATCATTAATGACTCTTACATTAATGCGCCATGTGTCCACGTGCTAATATTCACTCATAAATACTCGATTACTAGGTTTAGCCTAATTTGCAATTTTAATTGAAAATATTCATATGATTCAAGAACGCAATTCGTGGAAATGTTTATAAAATACTTTCCCTAATTGCGACCAAATTTACCAACGTATAAATTTATCTACTTTTGCATTAATGCGACACTTGCGTCTAAATGAAATTGTATTGATCAATGATCATCACTTATTACGAGTATTAATGATTTTACTTGTCATGCCAATATCTTATCCAAATCAGGATCTTATTTTTGTTTGAGGGAAATTACTGACGAATCTAAATAAAGGATGAAAGTCATACGTCATTTCTTGATAATTCTAGAACCACGCCGTCTGTTGTGGTCCTACCTGGATATTTATTTCGGATAAAATTAAAAATATAAACAATTTAAAAATGTTTTATTAAAAAAAGGTTTGAATATTACGTGTTTTTTGCATTTCCGAAACAATAATTAATAATGAAAGCAGCGCGTCAAAAAAGGGCCTTACTAAAATTTGACACAAGTCACCTGAACGTGGATGAATACCATTAAATTCTACGCACTTCAGGTGACTTATTAAAATTTTAGTGATGCCTCTTTTTAATGCAGTCTTCAATTTTGGAATCGAAAGCGCTTGAAATTGGAAAAAAAGGTATTGAACGATTTTTAATTGAAAATGTTCCAGTTAAAACAATTGTAGATTAGGTAACATTTTGGAAAAGAACAATATTTCGAATGGAATGAAAAGGAACTAAACTTGTATCATTTCTAAATAAATGCATCTATCAGTGAATAATTTGAAATAGAAAGCGTTTAAAGTGAAAAATTTTTAATCAGCTCTCAACATTGAAAAATTTCAGACTAAAATTTGGAAAACTGGAAAATTTTATTTGAAAGAAGTTAAAATTGTTTTAATTTTGACGAACAGCATTAAAAATTGCACTATTTTTTTTTTAATTGAGAAATCTCGAAATTGAATGAATTCAGATTAAAATTTTTAAAACAGCACAATTTTAAAATGTTCAAAATTGAATAATTTCAGATTAGAATTTCGCAAACTAAATCGTTTTAAATTCAAAGGGGTTAAAATTGTATTATTCCAAATTAAAAGCGTTCACGCTGGAAAACTTTTAAATTTAAATAATTTTTAATTCGAATCGATTAAAATTTGACAATTTAAAATTAACTAAATTGAATGTTTCAAAATCAAAACATACAAATTCTAGAAATTAAAATTGCTATGACCTAAAAATATTATAATTAATTATTCAAATTGATTACACAAATTCCAAGGTCAAAAACAAATTCACCGTTCAAAATGGAAATTTTTTAAATTATAAACCTTTAAAATTGAATTATTTTAAAAAGACGTTCAGAATGAAGTAATTTCAAATAGGAACCAATAAAAATGAAAAATTTCCACTACGAAACGTTGAATTTAAAACTGAAAAAATGTCTAATTACCAAGAATTGTTATATTAAAACTTTTTTATACTAAAACCGTTTAAAATTTCAGTTATTTTCAAAGAATTTAAATCATTTAAAAATCATAAATTTTCAAGCTATTGATTATACTTTCCTAAATTTAACTATTTCAATTTAAATTGCAAAATTAGAAGTAATGAACGGGAAAATTTGAAAATTCAGCATTCAACATGAAAAGGCAGAACTCTAAAATTGCAATCATTCAAAATCAAAGAATATATTCAACTACTAAGGTATCAATCTCAGGTAGTTATATTTTTATTTAAAATTAGAATCATTATTCATTTTAAAAATCTTCCCATCAAATATTTTTCAATTTTAAATAAATCGTTTTTTTAAATCATCGACTGCAAATCGGAAAATTTTAAGATATTTATTTGAAAATTAAAAAAAAAAGAATACGAAACCAGATCGCTGTGATGCCAGTTTTTGAGATCGCTCAATTTTATGCCTTTCAATTCGATTTTTTTAAGTTGTGTTTGGAATGTTACAAATTTTCGAATCATTTCAGATTAACCAAATTTAATTTTCAATGCCTGGTTCTAAAATCTTCTAATTTTTAACGCTTGAATTTGCCAGATTATTTTCTTAATTTTTCTTCATTTTAAATTCATTCTAAGCGAGGCATTTAATTAAAAATGATTTAATTACAAACCCTTAAACTGAAAATTGCGCAACTATTAAGTCTTTAAACTTGATATTCTACGATTCCGAGAATTAAAAAAATCAGATAATTTTCCATATATAAAATTACAAACAAACAATTAAAAAAATTTAACAATTTTCAATATAAAGTAATTAAAAAAATGAAACTAACTATCAAAGCTTCCAATATGGAAATATCAAAGTGATTGGATATATTTTTTTATTAAAAAATATGATTTGGGTAAAAAAACCACTTGCATTTTCACCGTTGAAAATTAAATAATTTTAAAGATTGTGAATCTTTACAGTATAACTATTCCTAAATCTTTGGAAATCATATATAATTTCTAATTGGAAACTTTCAAAATTAATAATTTCAAACTGTCACATTGACATAATAGAAGAAGTCGCGATAAAAAAAATACGCCAAAATCGAGCAAAACCATAGGAGCTTCAATTTGGGCCGAATAAATGAATGGTAGATTATTATACATAATTAAAAGTGAATCTCTAATTTTCTTAAACAGATTAAATCTACAGTAATTCAAATATTCTATACAAAAAATAATAATATCAAATTTTAAGGTTACATATTTATTTATATTGACCGGCTCTTTAAGGAGAATACTTGAGATTTATTTCTCAAATGGTTCATTTATCATTTTTATTAATTTTTCTTATTTTTGTTTTTGCAGAAGTATTTCTATACGCTGCTGCGTTAGTAGCAGCGGTAGTAGTAGTAGCAGCAGGGAAAGATACTTTGATAACTCCAATTCCAACAGAATGTCCAAAAACAGATTCAGTAAATTTCACCGTTAATATAGCCCACGAGTCGAATTGCAGTTTATTCTACATGTGTCAAAAAGGCTACAAAACTTTAAGAATATGTCCATTGCGAGATCAGGAGGGAAATCGCCTGCACTTCAATCCAGTATTACAAGTTTGTGATTGGCCTGATAGTGCTGGTTGTCACAGCGAGGATGGAACAACAACCACAGAACCATCAACCTCCACAGAAACGACGACTACCACTAAACCAACAACTACCACGCAAACAACGACCACCACAAAACCGACGACTACAACGCAACCAACGACCACC